>CM017566.1:44609036-44853338 GCA_007844125.1 Sinonovacula constricta
TGTGGTGCCTAAACCGGTTTTACAAAGCTCTTAACATCGCACTATCTGAAGGGTTGTCCAATTGCAAGCAATGTAAAGAAAACAGATATATCTAGGGCGAAACTTGTCCAATGGTTAACCACAGACAATTAAATGTAAATGATACAAAATACTAACAGGACCATTACACTTACAGGGAAAATCAGCAGTTTTCGCTTGGTTAGCTCATAAAAGGACCATCTGGGATACTTAAACTAGTTAGCAGTGTAGAATAAACAATTCAAAGTGAAACGACCAACAGTAGGCACGTGCAGCTGAATCACGTAAAGTAAACATGGGTTCGATTCCCCGGTCGGGGCGCAAACTTTTATATCTGGATGCTTTCCAGCTAATCTGCGAAGCGCTGATGGTTCTACAGAGACATAAGTCTTCCTCCGCCAGTAATAAGCTAGACAACACCAATATGGCCATAATTGTGTCGTTGCGATGTTACAAAAACGAAAACAAACTAATATCAAGTTATTGCTGTCTTTATGGATATATTTTAGTAATTATATTGTCATTCCTCTAGAAATGCTGCATTTTAATGTCATGTCATTGCTTTCTTGAGGGTTAAATCATAGTAATGATGTTGTCATTAGTCTGGAAATGCTGCATTTTGGTGTTAAGTCAATTATTTCTTTGGGTGAGTGGTAAATCTCAATCTTAAGACTGGTGATAAGAGAAAAGAAAGAATAATCTACATTAAGAATATCGCCAAGTAAGCTTAACTTTAAAGTGATACCTCCATATTATGGCAGGGGTGGGGGGAGAACATTTAGTGTTGACACAGGATCAAGCTCAAAGCAGAATAAAAAATAAATCTGCAATCTAGTTTGCACAGTTAATTTCGTCTGATGTTCAATGCTTGAGGTAGATCTAGATTTGTTGTGATTGTTTACAGCGAATGCTTGTTTTGTAAGCTGAAATACACATTTCTAAGAGAGTAGTTGATCGACTTGAAATGTGTTTGTTTACTTTTTTAAATGATACGGTGCTTACAACAAACAGCTGCACTTTGATAAAATACATTTTAGCAAGATGAACAGGACATTAGGTGAAGACAACATGGTAAAGTCATCGAAATATGGCGGATTTACAATGTCATGTTTTTATATAGGTATAAAAGGAGGCTCATTTGTAATTAAGTTTGATTTATGCAAATAATATATTTGTGTTTTTTCTTGCTGCTGTCGCTATCTTTGATGTTTAAACTAGTGAAACGGTCATCTCAGGATAGTCTGTTCAGAAGGACCAAATAACATCACTCTGGTTCGCCCAAAGCAATTTTGATGTTTAGTTCTACTTTTGTTTTAAGAATACTATGGTTGGTGATAGAAGTCACTGCTAGATATTGCCGAATACAAGTTTTTCCCATTCGGGGTTTTCCTAAATCTTCGTACCAGTGGAAAGGTCACCTCAGGATGGCAAGGTCAGACTGACCGGATTATGTTACTCAGATTCATCCGAAGCAAATTTGATGTTTAGTTCTATTGTAGTTCTATGGATACTATAGTTGGTGATCGAAGTCGCTGTTAGATATTCAGGACAGGATACAAATTCCTTCCATTCGTTACTCTCAGATTACAGTGACAGATTTTCCAGACAGGAAACTGGGGGTATTGGTGTTGACTGGAAAAGAAAAGTTAAATCACATTTTCGATTATTTTTTCATTCAACCAAATATAAATACTAATTGCATTACAATACCTTAGAAATTTAAAAATGAGAATTTATGACAAAGTCCTATGAGCAATGCAACATATACCAAAATTTTAAAAGGCACAGGACAAATGTATTCACATGCAAGCCAAATGTAAAAGAACAAATCTGTGACTAGTCTTTTAACAACAATAGCAAACCCGGAAGATACCGCCCTGAAACGGTCAGTCTGCAATACGAACTGACTTTGGTGCTTAAACCGGTTTTAGAGAGCTCTTACCTTGCACTTAAAAAGACACAACACAAAGGTGTATACATGCCAGTTAAATGTTTAAGTGGAAGAACCATAGACAAAATCCTAATGTTACCGCAATTGAACGGTCAGTCGACTGAGGTGCTTCAACCGGTTGGCAGAGAGCTCTTACTTCTGCCGCTAACTTCAATCATTCAAATGTTCTGAGAGATCCGATTCGCCTTTACTGCATTGCGAAATAAAATACAATATATGGAGAAGGAAAAAAAAGAAATACCTAAGTTGAATATTAACCATTGACCAAAATCTTTATCAAATCACGCAATATTGATTAATCAGGCATTTTGTATTTAGTTCGGAAAAAAAGTTTTAAATAATGTAATAAGAGATCAGAAGCCGTTTGTTCTCAATTAATAGCCGGGGTTTCTTGCAGCTTCATATGAAAGGTCAATTCTGTCGTCATGCTAGGTTTCCAAGCCGAAGACATGTGAAATTGTAGCCTCATAAGCAATTTGCGTTTTCGAACACACAGCGAATATGATAGTTTTAGTGTACAAAACGTTCATTTAACAAGAATAGCAGTTAAACAGAGATCAAGTAATTCTTTTCAGTCTTAAGGCATAGGAACAGACGCAATGCTATTTCCAATTAGTAGCGGTATCCAAATATATAACTTTGCAAGTGGCAATATACATGTAACCTTATCCGGCAAACTGTCAAACAAAGGCAATATGTACTTTATAATATCTAACAGTAGATAAGCATCGACGAATTGCAGGACAAATGATAGGGGAAATATTATATTGTTGTGTTATTATATATTAGTATATACATTATATATATTACCGTACACCGGACCTGGTAGCGCAATTGGTAGAGCGTCAGCTCCAGGAATGGTTGACCCCGGTTTCGATCCCTGGCCACGACATACCAAAGTTGTTACAAATGGTAGTGGTATAGTTCCTGTGCTAAGGCCGTAGCACATATAAGGGTATTTCCACGACTGGTTGGCCCGGTGTCAGGATAATGTGACTGGGCGTTGCACCATGCCAGTTGTTCACGACATGCTATACACAATGAAGGCAGCACTATATCTGCTTCAGGCGGACACCGTCTCCAGATAACTGAAATACTGTTGGTAGCACAATCAACTCAATCAACAATAAACAAAAAAACTTTATAGTACATTAGTATTATGCATTTTATACTTATTACATTAGTACATTAGTATATAATTCACCAGAGAGTTGCAGACAAATTGTACATATATTTATTTCATTCTATCATTCTGTTGCAAAAAAATTCTGGAATACAGAAACTATTTGTATTTTATATAATTTTCAAATACGACAAGAGAAAAATTAAAACTTGATAAACATGCTTTGGTCTTCATTAAAACTAGACATGGATATTACCTAATTAGAAATATTTTATTTTTTGGAGTACATTTTATGTTAAAGTGCCTTTAATGCGCATTTTAGGCGTTTAATAAACATGCACAGATGTTTGGATATTCTATTTGATAGCATTTGGTTCCTTTGAAACCCGTCTATGAAAAAAATCCAATGATCTTTAAATGTAGTTTATGTCGGGCATAATGGATTAAGAGTTATGAACAAAATATGTTTGAGGCATTATCAATACAGACTTGTAAATTTGTTTTGATTTTTGATTTTGTTTCTGTTTTGTTGTTGTTTTTAGATACATCGCAGCGACCAGATATGATTTATATCGACGTTTAGCTGTTTTGGTGGATTAAGGCCCTAGACAAATGGCTGGGAAGAACCTCCGGTGCACCGCAGGTAAGCTGGAAGACCTTCCCACATTAAGTCCATGGCTCAGAACGGCACTCGAATGAGGGTAAGCAGTCAGGGGAGTTACAAAACAGCTATTCTACCAACATGCTTCTCGCGTCCCACTTACTTATAAAGGACACCACAATGCACATCACAATGCAACCTTTGAAATACCCACAAATGGTGATTTGACAACAAATGTGTATATTTTGGTCTTGCAGGTAGGGGATACTAACTGGTATCGTGTCAACAAACATGAACAATGCATTTTTTTTTCGTTCGATGTACCTGTATATATCATATTTGACATCTGAGCAACTTCATGAGAGTGTTAAGGAGGTCTAAAGATATACGTCATACAATCACGGTAACTAGGGAAACAACTAAAAGCAATAATATATTGTACAACGCCTTGAAATTAGAGAAGATAAATTTAGCAGGATCATGACAAATTTAACTTTAAAATATAACTGAGATATATACTATTACAAAGTTGTCATTCCATATAAAATATTAGTGAGATTTATACTTTTACAAAGTTGTCATTCCATATAGAATATAACTGAGATATATATTATTACAAGGTGTCGTTCCATGTAAAATATAACTGAGTTATATACTAGTACAAAGTTGTCATTCCATATAAAATATAACTGAGATATATACTATTACAAGTTGTCATTCCATATAAAATATAACTGAGATATATACTATTACAAGTTGTCATTCCATATAAAATATAACTGAGATATATACTATTACAAGTTGTCATTCGTCATAAAATATAACTGAGATATATACTAGTACAAAGTTGTCATTCCATATAAAATATAACTGAGTTATATACTAGTACAAGTGCCATTCATCATATAATATAACTGAGTTATATACTAGTACAAAGTTGTCATTCCATATAAAATATAACTGAGTTATATACTAGTACAAAGTTGTCATTCCATATAAAATATAACTGAGATATATACTATTACAAGGTGTCGTTCCATGTAAAATATAACTGAGTTATATACTAGTACAAAGTTGTCATTCCATATAAAATATAACTGAGATATATACTATTACAAGTTGTCATTCCATATAAAATATAACTGAGATATATATACTATTACAAGATGTCATTCCATATAAAATATAACTGAGATATATACTATTACAAGTTGTCATTCCATATAAAATATAACTGAGATATATAATATTACAAGTTGTCATTCCATATAAAATATAACTGAGATATATACTATCACAAGGTGTCGTTCCATATAAAATATAACTGAGATATATACTATCACAAGGTGTCGTTCCATATAAAATATAACTGAGATATATACTATTACAAGGTGTCGTTCCATATAAAATATAACTGAGATATATACTATTACAAGTTGTCATTCCATATAAGATATAACTGAGATATATACTATTACAAGTTGTCATTCCATATAAAATATAACTGAGATATATACTATTACAAGTTGTCATTCCATATAAAATATAACTGAGATATATACTATTACAAGTTGTCATTCCATATAAAATATAACTGAGATATATACTATCACAAGTGTCATTCCATATAAAATATAACTGAGATATATACTATTACAAGGTGTCGTTCCATATAAAATATAACTGAGATATATACTATTACAAGTTGTCATTCCATATAAAATATAACTGAGATATATACTATTACAAGTGTCATTCCATATAAAATATAACTGAGATATATACTATTACAAGGTGTCGTTCCATATAAAATATAACTGAGATATATACTATTACAAGTTGTCATTCCATATAAAATATAACTGAGATATATACTATTACAAGTTGTCATTCCATATAAGATATAACTGAGATATATACTATTACAAGTTGTCATTCCATATAAAATATAACTGAGATATATATAATATTACAAGATGTCATTCCATATAAAATATAACTGAGATATATACTATTACAAGTTGTCATTCCATATAAAATATAACTGAGATATATAATATTACAAGTTGTCATTCCATATAAAATATAACTGAGATATATACTATCACAAGGTGTCGTTCCATATAAAATATAACTGAGATATATACTATTACAAGTGTCATTCCATATAAAATATAACTGAGATATATACTATTACAAGGTGTCATTCCATATAAAATATAACTGAGATATATACTATTACAAGTGTCATTCCATATAAAATATAACTGAGATATATACTATTACAAGGTGTCGTTCCATATAAAATATAACTGAGATATATACTATTACAAGTTGTCATTCCATATAAAATATAACTGAGATATATACTATTACAAGTTGTCATTCGTCATAAAATATAACTGAGATATATACTATTACAAGTTGTCATTCCATATAAAATATAACTGAGATATATACTATTACAAGTTGTCATTCGTCATAAAATATAACTGAGATATATACTATTACAAGTTGTCATTCCATATAAAATATAACTGAGATATATACTATTACAAGTTGTCATTCCATATAAAATATAACTGAGATATATACTATTACAAGTTGTCATTCCATATAAAATATAACTGAGATATATACTATTACAAGTTGTCATTCCATATAAAATATAACTGAGATATATACTATCACAACGTGTCGTTCCGTATAAAATATAACTGAGATATATACTATCACAACGTGTCGTTCCATATAAAATATAACTCAGATATATACTATTACAAGTGTCATTCCATATAAAATATAACTGAGATATATACTATTACAAGTTGTCATTCCATATAAAATATTACTCAGATATATACTATTACAAGTTGTCATTCTTTATATCTTATAACTGAGATATATACTATTACAAGTTGTCATTCTATATTACTTATAACTGAGATATATACTATTGTAAGTTGTTGTTCCATTTTAAAAGTATCAGCCGGTCATCTTCACCGAGAGAAACGCCACAGCTTGTTTCTGTCTTTCTTCATGAATATCTATTGATATTGCCTGTTACTCTTGTATAACCTTCATATTAATACACAGAGATGTGGGATTTGTGACTATATTAAATGCTTTTAAGCTTTGGTGTGTGAAAACAGAAAATGTCCATTAGAGTAAACGTATAATATTCCTTTGATACAAACTTTCACAAATGATGGATCGTTTTGAGTCCTTTATTGCTACGATCATAAATATTTAAGTCACTGTTTACATAACATGTCATGGCGATAGCTCTGTTATTTTAAAATGTGAATGAATCATGTTCCTCAATGGTTTGGCGTGATTTATCATGTTTTATATCTAAATGTCATATTGACATTGAAAATAAAAGCGTCAGAGACGAACGATCAGCTAAAATCATTGTTTTGCTTTCTAAAAAATCAGCAACAACGTTATCTAGGAAAAATTTATTTAAACAGTTTGAACATTTTTAAAACAAAAGAATTGCCTTTGTCGCTGATTGTATTATATAACCAAGCCAGCTTTGAAAGACCGGCCGCAATAGCTCAGGTGGTAGAGCGTCTGCTTGCGGATCGAGAGGTCGTGGGTTCGAACCACGGCCGGGTCAAACCAAAGACTTTAACGTTGGTAGTAGAGGCTTCCCTCCTAACGCGCGGGGCTATGGGGACAGCATTACGCCTGACTTGTCGGTGTCAGTCTAATGGATTTGCCGGGTTCAGTCCCTGGGCACCTCATAAGTGCCCCTGTGTTCTAACGATAGAAATGTTGCTGCATAGTATCGTCCAAAATGCCGGCAAATCCTAATCCCGTCCCAGTTTTGACATGACTTGACCGACCAAGAAATACTTTCGGCTGACACTTTACAAAAAAGGAAATCGCAAGACTAGAAATCTCTCGTTTCCAATCATTAACTGACTTTGCCTGTATAATCATGTACAAAGTTTCAGAAGAAGAATTTACAGCTACGCAAGCAATTAGCGTTTCTAACCATCCAACGAAAAGAATAATAAGAACGGGTCTGAAATGAAGTTAATGTAAAAAGACGGAAATCAAGAACCATTTCAGCCACTTAAGAGCGACTAGCTCAATTCTTCCGCAGTTGGCAGTATACGTCGAAAGCTTGGATCTTATTTTTAGACGGTAGTATCCGTCGGTAACTCGGATTTCCTCCTCAGTTGGTGGGACCCGTCGGAAACACAGATCTCTCTCAGTTGTTAGTACCCGTCGGAAACACGGATCTCCCAGTTGGTAGTACCCGTCGAAAACATGTAGTACCTGTCGGAAAGTCGAATACCTTTCAGTTTGTAGTATTTGTCTGTTTCTGTCTCTCTGTCCCTCTGTCTCTCTGCCTCTGTCTGTTTGTCTGCCTGTCTCTGTCTGTCTGTCTGTCTGTCTGTCTGTCTGTCTGTCTGTCTGTCTGTCTGTCTCTGTCTTTCTGTCTCTCTGTCTCTCTGTCTCTGTCACTCTCTCCTTATCTCTGTCTCTCTCTCTCTATCTGTCACTCTGTCTCTGTCTCTCTCTCTATCTCTCTCTGTCCCTCTCTGTCTCTCTCTCCGTCTCTCTCTCTGTCTGTCTCTCTCTCTGCCTCTCTCTGTCTCTCTGTCTCTCTCTGTCTCTCTCTGTCTCTCTCTGTCTCTCTGTCTCTCTGTCTCTGTCTCTCTGTTTTGTCTGTCTATCTGACTGTCTGTCTGTCTGTCTGTCTGTCTCTGTCTCTGTCTCTCTCTGTCTCTGTCTGTCTGTCTGTCTGTCTGTCTGTCTCTCTCTCTCTCTCTCTCTCTCTCTCTCTCTCTCTCTTTCTATCTATCTCTCTCTCTCTCACGTTAATAGTGGGAACCTAAACGGATTTAAATTAGCCATATAAATGTTTCTCAATTGTAAAGTTTTTAAGAGTCAAAATCAGATAATAATAAAAATCATTTGACGTTTTAAAGTGTGATACAACCATCTCATACGTTCAATTGACAAATATTATTTAATTCGATTAGAAGATAAAATATAACAAATCCTCATAACAATTATTCGAAATACAAGAGTTTAAAATGAGACAGTAAATTAGTTTGACCTTGAACTTTAAAAAGGCAAATGCTAAATGTTGACAACATTATCAGCTTAAATTAAACTCTAATTAGTCCAGCCAGACAATAAAATTGAAAGGTTTTCTTATTATATAACCTTTTTCTTTTCGGATTAGATCTGCACATCTGATATGTTGGCAACGTATTCAAGGCTTTTAAGCTTATCATCCTCATTACAGGACGGATGCTGTCATAAGACAACGTTGACATTTAAAGAAACGGTCGTCATGTTAAAATGTACAATAAAATGTCTGATTATGTCGTTATGTATGTTATTTATAGTAAAATTACAAACTGTGTCATTTGAAGATACTTTTAACTTCCTTGTTAATTATGTTTGTTTTTTGTTACATCGCACCGACACAATAACGTGTGAACCTGAGAATATTCTCTATAGACATTATCTCAAGTCACTTGAATTAAAAAAATCTTAAGTCTTTCTCGTGTACAAAATACAGTCAGCATTTGACTTAGATAAGGCAAAATCAATTAAGTGTTAAAAAATTTCCGTATGTCCCAGTTTCATTAAAGTAAATAATAAACCAGGAATAACCCGAAATGGCTCTTTTCAATCAACATTTGCCTTGTGTTTTCGTTTCTGCCTTACCCGCATCACTGAACGAATGGTGTTATAATAAAAAGTCGACATTAAAAGAAACATTCGGAACATTAAGGTGTTAAATAAAATGTCTTGTTATGCCGTTATTTATTTGCAAAATGTGTTATCTGAAATTATTTACAATGAAACCGTTAATACGAAGCATCAAAGGCGACGCAAACGATTAAAACAATTGTTTGTTTTTTTTAATGTGGCATACGTCTTTAAACTTAATTAAATATGGTATTTATCAGTTTTCTGTATTTAGCTACATGTAAGAAAGAAAAAAAGAAAGTAAACAAGAAAGAAAAAAGAAGAAAGAAAGAAAGAAAGAAAAACCTTCATGTACCGTATAATGACCGTATTTTATCAGGGTGCCGTGCCTGATAACCTGAGAATATTGACGTTAAAAATATCTCAAGTCACATGAGGTTCAAAAATCTTTACTCTTTCTCGAGCACACAACACAATTATCATTTTAACTTAATGATCGCTTCGCAGTGGGAGTGTGATAGCCGTTCAACGCATTAGTTCGGCTTTTGAAAAATGCCGACCGTGACACAAATCTTTTGATTAGTTTGAATCATGATTTGGCAAGTTGTGTGTGTTATGATTGCAAACAAGACAAGGGTCAATGACAGAGCGTAAAAACGAAGTGATAATTATTTTTAGTTTTCAATTAAGTAAAGCGTTTAAAATTATTTATTAAATGTAAAATATTCCTTTAATATAATATATTTCTAAATATATCGCAGTAATCAATTATGGCCATTAAGGATATTTTGATGGAAAAAGACCACAGATAAATGTTCTTGTAAAAGCACCGGCGTACGGCAGGTCAGCTGGAATATCTTTCAACAGTCAGTGTTTTCCCAAAACGGGATTTAAACCCTCGCGGCGAGAAACTAAGTAAGTCAGAGAAGATACAAGTCGACGACTCTACTAATATGCCCATTACATAATGTACAATAACCTTGTAAAACCTTCCTTAAATGTGGAATCCGACAGTTTGAACCAACAATGTTTATTGCATGTGAAATACCTTTGTTCTGTGCCTTTTCGGAGTTTGGTATATGTTGCAATGCTCATAGGACTTTGTCATATATTTTTATTCATGATCACACAATGTTACTTGTGCAGTGTGGCGGTCGTAAAAAATCTCCCCGTGCATGTAATCTATGTTGTCATTTAATTCATCCTATAAGGATTGTTACGTGTATTCCCTTTGATGGACACTGGACTTTGGTTCTTCCATTCCATCTTCACATGAACAGGATGCTACAACCATTTATTCGTCTCTGGTCATGTTTGTTCATAATTCAGAAAGTTAATTTTATTTATAGTCAACCCTTTTTGTGTAGTTTTTCAAACCGAAATAATACCATATTCTTTTCTAAACACTATGTGGACGTTATTTTTCAATGACGTCACTACTTTCGTCATAAAATATAGAAAATTCAACGCTTGGACATTTTGTATTCAAATAGATCGTTTTTCATTTTATTGCTTGCATTCGAGAAACACGACAGGAAGTCGTTAAGTTAGAGCTCTGTAAACCCGGTTTAAGCACCCCAGTCGGTCCATATTGCCGACTGACCGTTCCAAGGCGGTAACTGTCGGGTTTGCTCTTTTTGTTAAAAGACTCATCCCAAATTGTTCTTACTTTTCTCTTGGCTTGCATGTGAAATACCTTTGTTCTGTGCCTTTTCGGAGTTTGGTATATGTTGCAATGCTCATAGGACTTGTTCATATATTCTTATTATTAAAACAACCAAATAATTCATTGTTACCTGAACAGATCCCGCGAAATTATGTTTATTGATGCCCTATCATCTTGTGAAAAGTGATGCTTAACACCACAATATATAGTTATATCAAAATTAAGAAAACCACGTATGGAATGTAATGCTCATTGAAATTTGCACACGGAGAAAAGTTTGTTTTGTGGACTTTCTAAACCTGGGTCTTAATTCGGTAAACGGCGTTCTATTTTTTTTATATACATGTACATATATTTATTTTTGTGCTTCTGTAACTTTCAAAATAACTTTGAAAATAAACAATAAGATATTGAGAAAGAAAAAACGTACTACGTACGAGAAAAATACTGTAACGCAGGCCGGCGCTCCCCAACGGTCACCCATCCGTACACCGGCCACGGTAACCGTTGCTTAACCGCGCACATCGGGAAGCCGCTTAAACCACGTCGCTAAAGAGTTATCCCAGCAGCGAGGCTGGTTTGAAGCGCTTATATTTCTATTCCTGCGGTCGTTACATTACTCCCCCCTCCGAGAAGTCTCGTCCCGAGACTTGGCCTGGGAAGTTCCGTGAGCACGCAACTCCAGTCCGGCAGTTGACTATCCCACCGCTGCCACCAATGTAACGCAGGCCGGCGCTCCCCAACGGTCACCTATCCGTACACCGGCCACGGTAACCGTTGCTTAACCGCACACATCGGGAAGCCGCTTAAACCACGTCGCTAAAGAGTTAACCCAGCAGCGAGGCTGGTTTGAAGCGCTTATATTTCTATTCCTGCGGTCGTTACATTACTATCTGAACAATACTTGTTTGTTTAATGTGAGACTGTTGCAAATTTCTGCTTGTAATCTTAAGTTTTATAGTTACTATGATAATTTCGCATTTTTTGCATATGTAACATCTTAGAAAACCCATTAATTGGTGTCAGCTTTGCTTTTTTATTCTGGTTTAAAACATTCTATGGTGTCAAGAACATAACTTATACATACCTTTTCTCGAGATTTATAGCATACTGAAAACTTTCAAATAAAAACCATGACTTTCCAAGTGTCTTTGTTACTTGCTCCCATATTGCTCTATGCACATTCCTCTACCTCTTCCATTTTTGCGTCGCCTTTGATGCTTCGCTTCAACGACTTTTCTTGCATAAATTTAGAAAGAATGATCATTAAGAGCGATGTTTTACGATTTGTACTGTATTGTGTTTACAATCGTCTTTACTTTATTTAGACTTAGGCGTGAAATGTTGTTGACGGTGGTGTTATTTTGTTGTTGTTTTGTTGTTTTTGTTTTTTGCAGAAATAATACCCATATTCCCCAGAACAGAGGAAATGGTTTGTTAATTGTTTTGAGATAGAGGCGAACTGTTGGCTACCACATTAAAGTTAAGTTATTGCCTATAGGGTGACTATTAAAGTTAGCGTCGGTTTCGTGTTAATTATACAATCAATGTAAAATCAGCTCTGTCTGCATATTTATGAATGGTTGGTTCCAGGGGGGGGGGGGGGGGGGGGGCATTCCCCTAC
The DNA here is from genome assembly GCA_007844125.1 of Sinonovacula constricta. Lineage (NCBI taxonomy): Eukaryota > Metazoa > Mollusca > Bivalvia > Cardiida > Solecurtidae > Sinonovacula > Sinonovacula constricta. The sequence goes on from CM017566.1 coordinate 44,621,702, forward strand.
CAACCAGGTAAAAGAGTAGAATTGTGAAAACACATACATTTAAGCTGAAAGTAGTAAGCTTCAAAATATTAGGCTTTTAAAGTAAATTTTGCCTGTTGACTGCTGAAACGTTGATGTCACGAACATAACAATTTTTAACATATAAACTGATATTCAATTCTTTTTCGAATTTAAGTCCCCTCGGTCTTTTCAGAACAAAGTTACGCAGGCTACGCTCACTTTTTAAATTCGCGTATTTCAAAGAATTCAATAAGGATGTTATCTTTCAACACTCATTATGTTGCATGAATATTGCTTGTATATGCTTACTTTATTTTCAACACTTATTTTATCGTCCGCCCGTTTGATCGCATCCGTTAAGTCTTCCACGGTCTTGATAGGACAGGAATATATGAAACAGTGCGTTTGTTTTTTGTTTTATTCCAAAATGTTCGGCAACTGTGTTGTTGTTTTTTTGTTGGTGTGGGCGGGGGTTAAAATAACAGGTGGGCATCGTTTCCAGCGTTTGCAGAAATGCCAGATCTTTTTGCATTTTGTGCAGGTTTTGGACATTTTATGATGGGGCGTCATCCAATGAACTCTGCAGTAACACATTGTTAGTCAACTGTGTGATAGCATTATTATTGCTGTCAGTTTTGGCTGTGTTTTTATTTCAGATTTAAAGCCAGCGGTAAAAAAGGAAAACAAAGTGATATAAGTTTTTAAAGGATTCTGTTTGCTATATTCACAAAAGAAATCAGAATTTATTATACAATTCTAATTCTGAAAAATTCAAATGGCTTTCATCAAATTTAAATTTTTGTATAACGAATCATTTTGTATTAAAATGCATTGTATCTTACAGTATCTTTGAAGTACATAAAATGAAGGCCAATTTTGTTGCAGCTTTAGCTAAAACAGCGCATGAGTATTGAATGCCAGATCTTTTACATATTAAGGAGGTATTGAACATTTTAATGGGTCGCCACGCCGTGAACGCTACACAGTACCTAACATTGCTATGTTTTTATTATAGATTTAAAAACAACGAGACGTGAAGAAAAACAAATTATATGTTTTATTCTGTTTATTACATTTACTAATCCGGATTGTTTTAATTATTTTTTGGAATTTATTACAAAGGGTTAAATCCGTTATCCGTTATCAAATTTTAAATCTTATGTAAAGAACCGTTTTGTATTAAAGTGCATTTTATCTTACAGTACCTTTTAAGTACATAAAACTGCAGGGCAATTTGTGTTTTCTTATCTAGCTAAACACAGGGACCATCAAATCAATTAAAGCATCATTAGGCATTAGAGGACAATAATCTGTAGCCTAACAAAAGAGTACAGTGAAAATTACATGATATGAAACGATAAACTACAAAAAAATGTGTTTACATGGTAACCGTTGCTTAGCCGCGCAAGTTTGGAAGCCGCTTAAACCACGTCGCTAAAGAGTTAACCCAGCAGCGAGGCTGGTTTGAAGCGCTTATACTTCTACGTATGCGGTCGTTACAAAAACCTGTATTGTCAAAGTGTTCTGTATATTTACAAATTCGGATTGTTTTGAAGAATTTATTATAAAAAAACTAATTCCGTTATGCGTTATCAAATTTTAAACTTTATATATCGATCCGCATTGTATTAAAGTGCATTTTTACTGTATCTTTGAAGTACATAAAATGAAGGACAAATTGTGTTTCCTTTTCTAGTCAAACACAATGAATATCAATTTAAATCAATTATAGCATTATTAGGCGTAAGAAGTCGCTATACATGTGTAGCCAGTCAGAAGCTATGATAATTCAAATTCCTCGGCGATTTTTTTCATTATAACTCCTTTCTATTTTCTACGTTACAATGAACAAAATAGATCGATCTATTTTACTAAATGGTTTTATTTTCAACTGCGCATGTGCAACAAACCACACATTCTGGCTTGACTCCTCCCCTTGTGACGACAAGTTTAAACACGTCAAGACGATTGACAGTTTGATTGACAGTTTTATGGAGCGGATTACATGTCATTTTGGTAAAAAAGTAGAAGTGAGGCAGGGACTTATAAGTCGGATAGAGTCTCTCTCTGCGCTCGTTTCGGCTTCTATTTTCTATAGAAACGTTTTAATATACTCTATCCTATACTTAGAGGACAATAGTCTAAAGCTGCACAATAGAGTACAGTGAACATGATATGATAAACTATAACAGTGCATACTGACTTAAGCTCTCATATTGTCGGTTAATTCGTCCAATCCGTGAACAAAATGAAACCTTAAAAAACTACCTTATAAGGTTTGTTGTCACCTAGTGACAGAGCCTGTTACCGATTAATGTCATATATTCTCCATCAATTAGCAATAGAGAAAAGACAAGTAACCTTTTTCTAGTCTATGAGCTATAACATTATTTTGGTGGAACTGTGAATTTGCGGTTAACATGTCGAACAGAAACGCCATTGACCGAACGGTTAGAGTCTACTAATTGTAACTCTCCAGCCCTCTTAGCCCATTGTGTTTGAGTCCCGGTCGGGGCGAAAACTTTCTTGTGGCGAGGTCTTACAGTTCACTTGCGGTCTGTAGGTGGTTCTACACTGACAAGTCCGGGTGTTCCTCCACCAATATTTAGCGAAAGTAAAACAGTGTCGAAATGGAAGGACCTGCCTTCACAGCCCAATTTATGAATAAGAATATATGACAAAGTCCAGTCCTATGAGCATGGCAACATATACCAAAATTTGAAAAAGCACTGGACAAAGGAATTCACATGTAAGCCAAATGTAAAAGTAAGAACGATACTGTGATGAATCATTAAACAGAAAGAGCAAACCCAATAGCTACCGCCTTGGAACGGCCATTCGGCAAAAGGGGTGCTTAAACCTGTTTTGCAGAGTTTCAATCTGACTAAAATCATATCCTGAAAAACGCTCTGCTATCAAGATCTGACGACGAGTCAATAAAACCTTCCTAACCAATCAGATTGTCGCCTACCTGCAAAATCGCACAAGTAAATGGTTATCCTGAAGCGTTCCGAACGTATCATTTTAATGGCTACGCCCATTTACAAATAAATGTAAACATGGACACTCCGCGCAAGACTTATGTCACTGAAGACAGGTGCGTTGTATGCAGTTTCCATAATGCATTCATGATTTTGCTTCTGAAGTGGTTTGAACGAGTGAATTCCTAAACACTTTTCTACTGCATCATCGATAGCAGTCATTTTGCGACTCTTACTGAAAGCGTTATTCATTATAATCTCGATTGGCTGCTATAAAATAGTAATCGGGGAAAACCCATTCTTGTTTAAAGATGGTATTTGCGGGCCGTCATCAGATCTTACATTTTGTAAGATCTGAATAATGATATTGACGGAGCTCTAACCTCGCAATGAAAATAAAACCATCTATTTGAATAAAAAAATGTCCAAGCGCTGACGTTTTTTTAGGTAGGTAATGACGAAAGTAGTGACGTCATTTACAAATCATGTCAACATAGTTTTAAGTCATTTGATATTTTGTAGTATTTCTGTCCTATACTGAATGACATGCAACCTTTGACTTGACAGCAACTTGTGTTAAGGTGTCTTCTTAATGTCAGTTCCATGTGTAATAACAAACAACATACGTACATATAACATTGTTTTGTTGCAACATTAGTTTCATCGGGATTAAGGACATACCCAGATCGGGCTGTTTTACTGTTTTCTCAGTTTGTCTTCATCTATTTCACTTTAAATGTGTGAAATAGGTTAAATTTAGGAAATAATATTCATAATCCATACACAAAATGTGCTTACATACAAAACAACATTGAAACTAAACAAAAATCGGGCTGAGAAATATAGAAAACGTGCCATGTTTCTGAAAACTTCTATCTGAACAATAAAGGTTTGTGTAATGTGAGGCGGTTGCACATGTGCAATTTCTGCGTGTACGCTTTACTTTTATAGTGAATTGTAATTTTGGCAACTTTCTTTTTTCTCCTACATAAGTAACAACTTGGAAAATCTATTAAATGGTGTCGGTTTTGCGTATTAATTTGTCTATGGTCTAGGAAATTATCATTATGCATATTTTTCTGGAGATTTTAAATAAACTGACAACTTTCAAATAAAACTCATAACTTTAGAAATAATTATGACCTTGTCCTTGTAACAAGCTCCCATGTTGCTTTAACCTGCTTCCTTGTTCCAGTTTTTTGTGCGTCGCCTTTGATGCTTCGCAACAACGACGTTTCTTGTTTAAATCAGGAATAAATGTAACAAAAGACTAGAAGCCATTTGTTTCCAATTATTAGGCAGGATTGCAACTGCACAAAAATGTACGACGTCAGTCTTGTCAATTTAACATTTAGGCAAAGGATATTTTCAGAAGACATTTGAACTTCAATGCAGACAAGCAATTACCGATTCCAATTATCTGAAGAATGTAATGCCTTCAATAAAAACGCTCTCTTATTAAGGTCATGTAAAATTGACGGAAATTACAAACATTTTTTTCTATTTTTAATGTTTAAATTGGTGGTGGAATGGATCAGTAATTGCCGTCTCGCATTCGGATGTTTGCTTTATTATTACGTACACGTCGGTGTACAGTTATTCATACACATTAGCACTGATTAATATTCGGGGGAGGTCGCGGGTTCAAACCACGGCCGGGTCAAACCAAAGCCTTTAAAGTTGGTAGTAGTAGCTTCCCTCCTAACGCTCGGGGCTAAGGGGACAGCATTAAGCCTGACTCGTCGGAGTCAGTATAATGGACCGGCCTGGTTCAGTTCCTGGGCACCTCATAAGTGCCCTGTGCTATAATGATAGAAATGTCGCTGCACAGTATCGGCAAAATTGCTGGCAAATTCCAAATCCCAGATTAATATTCGAGTCAACATACATGTACGGGAGGCCCGGGGTTCGACATACCAAAGTCATTAAAAATGGAAGTAGTGTAAATCCTTGCCAACCCTCAAGCAAATATAAGGGTTGTTCCACGACAGACTGATAGTTTAAGGCGAGGGTGACTAAAACCAAGTAGGAAGTGACTGGCCCGGTGTCAGAATAATGTGACTGGGTGTGGTATCATGACAGGTGTTCACGGCATGCTATACAGAGTGAAGGCAACACTATATCTGCTTCAAGTGGACAAGTAAACCCAATAGGCAAACATTAATAATCGGATCAGTTGTCAGGAGGACTTTAATTGACAACCTGGAATACACGGCTATTCTGGAGATGTTTTAGAAGACAGCTTTACTAGCACAAACTAGTGACTTTTTGAACCTCAATGAATCTGGGTAAAACGTTGCACAAATGTTCTTCATGTTCAAGAAGCAAAACCTATAGCATATGTTTCAGTTGTAATGTCTTTTGGATGTAGCCTGTCTAACTTAAAATATTACCTTATTTTAGAGCCCAAACTGATTTTTGCCTTTTTAGCATAGAAATCTCTTTGTGAAGGTTAAAGCCAATATATATGTAATAAATCTTGATTCAAAGGCCAAAATAATAATAATGATAATAACAACAATAATAATAATAATAATAATAGTAAAAATAGTAATAATTATAGCTTATTTAACAGAAGTTGACATTTACCTTCCTATTTTCTGCATACAATCAACACACAGAATATCAAAATAAAATGAGGCATATATTTAAAGCAATATTTACATAACAGAAAGAAGAACGGAAAATTGAAACGTTTATGAAGAGTCAAATAGCCCCCTGTTTAATACTGAGGGGATGTGTAAATGCCGGCTCTAAACTCCAGGTGCTACGTCTGCCCGGCCTTACGGCCCATCGACCCCAGTGCCCACCGGCCCCGAGTAAAGTGTACTCGTAGCTTGCCTTCCCTATTTTAGAAGGTTTTCTACATTTGAATGTTTTGTGTATTAATGGATAAAATAATGATTATTCTTTCAGTAAAGATATTTTCATGTTGCTTCTATACATAATGTGTACAAGAATTGAATGACAATAAAAAATCGGGAAATTATGCATCCTCGTCGAATAAGTACCACTTTCTTACAATGTTTAAAAAAAGAAGTACTATACCATAATTCAATATGTTTTAACTAATAAGCCGTACAAAAGAGAGCAACTTAATTCAACGACTCTATACAGAATCTCCTTGTTCTAAGTCTCTGGATAACTCTGGAGTCCGTCCTTTTTTATTGTCGCAATTCTATACGGTAGTATGCAAGAAGCAATGTATATACCATAACACGTTTCACAATGAAACAAAAGACATATCAGTTTTTGGAAAAGGTATTAATAATAAAATGAGCGTCATATTTTATCTACAATTCTTTCCAAAATAAAAGCAAATCAAAATTTATTAATGTATGTTTTAGGCATTGTCGAATAGACCTGGAACGTGTTACCGTCGTCAACAAACTGCATTATACCGTACATAATGCTTTCGATGACATAGTATTAAATCACATAGGATTAAAGCACATACGGAATAAAAAACATTAAAGCAATTTTTGACAAATATATTCTTAAATCGTAAAGCGTGTACAATTCACCCGCTGTGCTTGTCCTTTCAGAATTAAGACCATATCGGTCACCATTCATACTTAGCCACCCTGACAGTTTACAATACCGCTGTTAGACAACGTGAAGTTTGGTTACCATGAATATTGTTTTGGTGATTTTCATTAAAAAATAAAAATAACAAAATTAGAGTGAAAGTTTACTATATCGTTATATATAACTTATTTTGTCAGCATCAACCAATATATGAGGAAATAAATGCAAATATACTATATCTGAGTAAATATTTCGTTTAAATATTTTTTTACTTTATTACTTTCAAGGAAACAACAAATTTATGCGTTAGGCGACTTCCCGCATTTATAAACTTTACTTTTATGGATAACTAAGATTTTATCGCAGATATAACGACTTGAGATTTAAGTACTATTATATGTTGTTTCTTATCCAATATCTTCAAAGATCGATCGTTTCTGTCGCAAACAATGAGAGACATTCATGAATAGTCTCCCCCCCCCCCCCCGAATAATCCCTAAATGCAAGGAGGTCCTTTCATTAGTTTTACTCGGTTCTTATGCTTTCGAGTGTATGTATCTGATGATACCCAGGTAAATCATCAACAAACACTTACTTTTTCATTGTTAAATAACATATCTCTATTTAAGTATTTAAATAGATTCTACGTTTATATTTGTTCAAATGTAAGAAATTTCACTGTTTGTAATTGCAATATTGCAAAACCAGGCGATAAAGTCCAAGAAATCCAACCAAAAGGACCTGCCTACTGTTTGAAATGCCTCGGATATTAACTAACAGGGGAGACAATTTCCATTTCACCAAGTACTCTATTGACCACTGGCTGCCCTTTACACTTATTGGTTTTATTGTTTTGATTATCCCGCATTTGACTATCCCGCATTTAATTAATACAGGTTTCATAGTTTATTTTTAGAATTACCGATTGGCAACAACTATTTTTACAAGACTTGGTTAAATATCACGTCTTACCTGTGGTGGAAGTTACACAAAATGACAATAACATAGTTTGTATATGCGAACGTTTAAGCATTTAACATTAATAAATATTATAATAGTTTCAAATGCAAATAATATGTTCTTGGTTAGTTTTCGCATTTTACCGATATTAGCAACCGTTTCTTCATTTTTACCCGTACGTGTATATATCGCAAAGAGGGAAACACTGTTTCTATTACAAATTACCCCAACAAAATACATTCAATATAAATTTAACATATCCAGCTAATACAAGGCAAGGAATATAATCGTATTTAGTTATCTTATATATTGCTAATAAAATAAAAACTACAGTGAAAATATATTTTTAAAAGAAAATGATCGCCTAAATTGAGTACTGCATCGAGAAAAATGCCCGAGTAACTCCAGTACTCAATCGAAAAAGATGACCAAGTACTCGAATACTGATATTTGTTCTCGTTGACGTCTCAACTTCTTACTCGAATCCTAAACTATCAATTCCTGTTCCGTTAAAAAAAAGAATATTCAATAAAATAAGGCATATCAAAGAGAGCCGACATTTGCGTTATCTGCTTCAAATGAACACTGTCTGCAAATAAGGGAAATAATATTGATCGGACGGTTACCCAGCAAAACAAACAAACAAAAAGAACCATATTTATAATCATATTTCGCCAACGGAGAGAAAGTTTAACTATCGACATCATTTCTTATTAAGCCTACTGGGAGAAATCTAATAAATTGTCATAATTGGATCATTTTTGTCAGCTGTTCTTTCATTTCAACAATATCTTATTTCTTTCGTGTCTAGAAAATTAATCGTTTTCTAATGAACATTAGGCGGACAAAAGCGGTTTGCTAAGAGAACATAAAGGCATGCCCATTATTGATTCGAGATGGTCATTAGTATTTTATTACAATTTTATTTAAGTTACCGAAATTCAAACTAAATGATTTTAAAGGCATAATAATGCCTAAACGTGAAACTTGCAACTCTTTAGTTCAAAGAATATAACAAAAGAACAACATCATGTGCTCGACTTGTATTAAATGTGCTTTGTAACAACTCTTGTTGTAGTTGCAAGTGCTTGTTTTACAGACAACCACCGCATATCATGTTTATATTTATTGTGAAGACATATTTTTATCATTTCTTTTTTAGTTTTCATTTAATCTATGTATCTCTTATTATTTGTCTATAAGTAAGAAGTTTCTTGCAGACTAAATAACTGTTTTAAAGCTAAATTGACGTTTCATAATGTTGTTTTTTTATGTTCTTTAAAAGTAATGTTGGTAATTTTGTAAAGCGCCTTTGAACATTTATATTATGATAAAAGCGCTATATAAATGAGGTATTTATTATTTATATGTCAGGTTATGATATTTTCATAAGTAAATGATAGTTAAATGATGTTGGCAATAATTCGTTACTTGTGCATGTTAATGGCTAACGCACGCTACCTACATGTATAATAATATGCGAGTCACTACTTTCGTCATAACTGAACAAAGTAAACATCAACGCATGGACATTTTGTATTCAAATAAATCGGGTTTCCTTTTATTGCTTGCATTTGAGAAACCCATCAAGAAGTGCGAGGTTAGAGCTCTGTAAAACCGGTTTAAGCACCCCAGTCTGCCAATGTTGCCGACTAACCGTTCCAAGGCGGTAACTGTTTGGTTTGCTCTATTTGTTTAGTGTGTCATCACAGATTTGTTCTTACTTTTCCATTTGGCTTGAATATGAATACCTTTGTCCTGTGCCTTTCCGAATTTCGGTATATTTTGCAATGCTCATAGGACTTTGCCATACTTCCTTATTGTTCTTCTTCTGAGATACAAATCATTATGTAATGTAAGAAGCACCGCAATCTTCTTTAAGACAAATACAAATGTAAATATAAACATGTTATACTGTGTAACTTATCTTCTTTAATTCTATTCCAGAATATTTTACCTTTGTCGCTTTTACATTAGACATGAGTATGTTTATGCCTTGTCGAGTGGTATATGTAAATCAAAATTTATTATTTGTGGTAATTCTAATAGGATCTATTTATACATCCTACTGAAATATGAACAAGTTTGAAAAAAATGTCAATTTAAGTCAGAAAGACCTTGTTTATTTCCGGGAGATGAAATGGCGATAAGTCATCTCTGATAATATTATGCCAATAAAAACTTTTGTTGAGGTCGATATATAGTTTTAAAGACCTGGGCAATGTGATATTTACCGACGTAGCTGGCCGAGGTCAATATCCGCTTGCCGAGGTCAATATCACATTAACCTGGTCCGCAAAACTATTAAGAAATCGCCCTACATTTGTAGCCAATCAGAAGCTATTAAAATTCAAAATCCTCAGCGATTTATTTCAATAGAACTCCTTTTTTATTTTCTACTTTACAATGAACAAAATAGATCGATCTATTTTACTAAATGGTTTTATTTTCAACTGTGCATGTGCAACAAACCACACATTCTGGCTTGACTCCTTCCCTTGTGACGACGAGTTTGAACACACCAAGAAGATTGACAAATTGATTGACAGTTTTATGGGGCGGATAACATGTCATTCCGGTAGAACAGGTAGAAGTGAGGTGGTGGTTTCTAAGTCGGATAAAATCGATTAAGACGTTTCCATAGGAATGTTGCACTCGCCGTTTCGGCTCCTATTTTTTTTATTTAAGAAACGTCTTAATAGACTAAATCCTATACATATTGACCGAAACACGTGTATTTACTTGTTATATCAGGTACAGGTACTATAATAAATTTCGCTGTAATTGTTGCTTTTGTACAAGGAGCCATCCGCGCTTTTCATTTTGTCGTAAAAACTTTCAAAGCTGTCGATCCAACTCACCAGCGTTCATTTCCACAGTCAGTTCTCACATTTTTCTCGACAGATAATCAGGAAAAGCATTCACATCTACCGATGTTACATTTTTTGTTCTTGTCTGTGTTACATTTTTCCCTAATGTTACCAAATCATAACCAGACACTGATAAACAGTCGATGTTTGTTGCCAGACGTCATGTTGTTTTAGCAATAGTGCGCTGAAAAAGAACACGAAAGCCAGTATAATGTTCTATATATAATAAATATATATAATGTTCTAGGTGCTAACGTGAAAACATTCTCGAGTCACATTATATCCATTTAAACATGACCAGAGGCGCGTTTCTGCCATTACGCACTTAACGCACGTGCATAACCTCCGTTCGAATAATCGAAAATTCTAAAATACCAAAAACACTAAGAAATCTGGGTTAGGAATGGTATATTTATTTCCGTAGTTTCCATGTTATAAAACCTTATTACAACACCAATCAAGTTGAAAATGTTTAAAATGATTAAACTTATACACATCAGGATTTTAGTTGTTAATATTTTGCGTTTAGTTCCTCGCATGTCCGCATTTTACCTGTTATTCATTAGAAAAGAAACGAATTTATTTATAGGTATAATAACAAAGGTTATTTCGCTTGTAATTGTACGTAACTTCAAAAACGACCCAGGTACGCGCCTGATCGCCTGACCAATCAAAACGCTTTAAATTCAAATGGTATGTAATGTTTTAATATATTTCCTCTTAAGACATTTAACTGAAAGAAAAAAAAGTAGTTTAAAGAGCAAAATCACCTATATTATTGCGCATTTCTGGAAACAAGGTTTAAGTCCTCCATATATTTCGCAATGTGAGACAGCCAAATCTCTTTTTGATAAAATTCCTGATGGGTTTTACGCTTGAGACTAGAAGCATAATGTACTGTGGAAGTTTTTCTTACGATTGAACCTAAAAGCCTAATCCTGTCTAGTACATCCATAAAAAAATGCATAAATATTCTTGACAGCCTTAGAAAGGGCAATGCACCGACCCAATACCACGAAAGCGTTTATGTAATGTTTTATTTTCGACTATTGTCTCATTCAAGACTTTATTTAGACTTTTGAGACAAAGTTTTCAGACTTTTCAGACAGTTTATCAGACAAACCATCAAGTAAATGAGGAAAGCATGTATTGATTCATTTACTCTGTTTGGAAAATAAAACTGAAAATTTTCTTTTCTGAATACATGTATTATAATTCACTTACCAAATGAATATAAATAAAACCTCAGATTTTTTGGTGTTACATGTAAGCCATTTCTGTAAACTGACAATTTATATATTTAACTCTTTTATTACTTTAATAATACAAATAATGCATTTTTTCCTTTCCATGTAATCTCAATACGCATACTTTCAATTATATCGATTGTAACAATTGTAAGAATATATGACAAAGTCCTGTGACCATTGCAACATATGCCAAACTCTGAAAGGGCACAGGACAAATGTATTTCACATGCAAGCTAAGTGAAAAGTAAGAACACATTTGTAATGAGCAAGGTAAAATTAACTGTTTGAATTAAAAAAATGACCAGAAAAAATAAATGGTTGTAGCATCATGTCCATGTGAAGATGGAATTTAGGAACAAAAGTCCAATGTCCATCAAAGGAAATACACGTAACAATGCTTATAGGATGAATAAAATGACAACATAGATTACATGCACGTGGAGATTCTGTACGACCACCACACTGCACAAGTAACATTGTTGTGATCATGAATAAGAATATATGACAAAGTCCTATGAGCATTTCAACTTATATTATATTATGTTATGTTATGTTATGTTATGTTATGTTATGTTATGTTATGTTATGTTATGTTATGTTATGTTATGGTATGGTATGGTATGGTATGGTATGGTATGGTATGGTATGGTATGGTATGGTATGGCATGGCATGACATGGCATGGCATGGCATGGATGGCATCGCATCGCATCGCATCGCATCGCATACTTAAATGGTTTATGTCGGTTGACAGCAATAATAACAAACAGTTTAACAATTGAGTACTCCCGGTGAGCCGATCATTGAAGGGCCAACAAATCCTGTCTGAAAGCTTTCAGTTGTTATTATGATGCCATGCACTAATCTATTTAGTTTAAACGGATGATATGACTGGTCATCGATTTTGTGGAAAGTTTTTGTTTGCACAAACACTTGTTTATTCTCTGAACCTTTCATATATCTGTCAATTAACAGAGTTAAAGCTCTTAAAAATGTGGCCATTTGCAAAAATAAAACTACCTAGTTAAGTGCCAAGTAAAGTTTGATAAGAGGTATTGTTAAATGGGCCTTTAATTGGCTTTTTCGTTAAAGTAAGGATAAAATGTGGTAATTTAAAACTACGATTGGCAAACACAAGACAGTTTGATGTTGAATATTATGCAAGTATGAGTTTCTGAAAGGTGCCATTTAAAATGGCAATATCAGACTTTAATGGGATTGAATTACATCTTTCACATGACAATGCAGATCTCTAGAGACAAAACTATTATTTGCATGAATATAATTGAACGTAAATTGGGTATAATGCCATTAGGCTAACGTTACAAGTCGAGAACTGCTATATGAGATTGGAAATTTTGATATCTGACTTTTCCATTATATTATATTATATTATTAAATTATATTGTATTTTTATACTATATTATACTTTATTATATTATTAAATAATATTATATTATATTATCAAAAACAATTAACTATTAAAAATAGGTAAAATATGCATAAGCGATAAATGCTCGGCAAGCTATAAACTTGTCATAGGAATTTACTGAATTTTCTGTTGAAACCGGGATATTTTAACTGTATACCATCTACAAATTTTGGAAAGTATGCTAACAGAAAACAAACACCAGACATGCTATGACAGGCTTGGTGACTGAAACAATTTTACATTTTATTTTTTTTCATTAATGACATGGATGGAATAGAAACAAAAGTGCCAAACAACAATTCACGTCAAAAAATATGGAACAGAAAAAATGATTATTTGAACAATTTAGTGTTTAAAACAAAAATAAATCACTATACATAGTAAAATTATTTTAATTGATTGTTTCTCCTTAAGAAAACTTGAAATTATTTTCAAATAATAAAATAAGAATATTTTTTGAGTATTTTTACTGCTTATAGATACGTGAAGTCGTGTTTCTTTAAAAATACTTTTTAGGTGTCTGCACTTAATATATATAACTACTGACCAGAATGAGGTTCAATATACAAGTATTTTATATAAGTTTTATTATATATTATACATTTTATAAAACCACGCATTTATTGGTACTTTTGTGCAAATTGACCTGCAAATTGCATTGGCAGGTATAAAGTGATGTCTATGTTTCAAAAACTGACAAATGTCAGCACAATTGAACGCTAGTTAATAACATTTAAATTGAAAGTTATATTGGATTTTCCCTATATTTAAATCACTTTCGGCTTATTAAAAATTATGAAAAACGAAAGTTAAAATTTCTATTTTTAAATGACATTATAAACGTCGTGTTGCGTAAACACACTATAATGTACTTATATTTGTTCGAAGATAGATGCAATAAAATCTCTTCTCTATTTTGGTTTATCTTCTTTGTTCGTAGATGGATACAAGGTAATCTCTTCACTATATTTGGTTTATCTTCTTAATTCGTAGATGGATACGAGGTAATCTCCTCACTTTATTTGGTTTATCTTCTTTGTAAATAGATGGATACAATTTAATTATGTCTTCTCTATATTTGGTTTATCTTCTTTGTACATAGATGGATACAATTTAATTATGTCTTCTCTATATTTGGTTTATCTTCTTTGTACATAGATGGATACCATTTAATTATGTCTTCTCTATATTTGGTTTATCTTCTTTGTACATAGATGGATACAATTTAATTATGTCTTCTCTATATTTGATTTATCTTCTTTGTACATAGATGGATACAATTTAATTATGTCTTCTCTATATTTGGTTTATATTCTTTGTTCGTAAATGGTTACAATTTAATTATGTCTTCTCTATTTTGTTTTATCTTCTTTGTACATAGATGGATACAATTTAATTATGTCTTTTCTATTATTTGGTTTATCTTCTCTGTTTCTAGTTTATCATCTTTGTTCGTAGATGGATTCAATGTAATCTCTTCTCTATATTTGGTTTATCTTGTATGTTTGTAGATAGATACAAGATAATATCTTCTCTATATTTGGTTTATCTTCTCTGTTCGTAGATGGATTCAATGTAATCTCTTCTCTATATTTGGTTTATCTTGTTTGTTTGTAGATAGATACAAGATAATATCTTCTCTATATTTGGTTTATCTTGTTTGTTTGTAGATAGATACAAGATAATATCCTCTCTATATTTGGTTTATCTTGTTTGTTTGTAGATAGATACAAGATAATATCTTCTCTATATTTGGTTTATCTTGTTTGTTTGTAGATGGATTCAATGTAATCTCTTCTCTATATTTGGTTTATCTTGTTTGTTTGTAGATAGATACAAGATAATATCTTCTCTATATTTGGTTTATCTTGTTTGTTTGTAGATAGATACAAGATAATATCTTCTCTGTTCGTAGATGGGTACCAGGTTATTGTGTCTTCTCTGTTTCTAGTTTATCATCTTTGTTCGTAGATGCATACAAGATAACTGTCTCGCCTCTTTATTTGGTTTGTCTTATTTATTAAAAATGTTTCAGTCGAATAAGGTCAATATGTGCGTACAATTTATAGAAACACATTTGACATATGTGGACACATTTTAATGACATTTAAAAATTATCCCTCAGTGCCTTAAGTTAAATAGGCCGTTCAATTAGCAAATAACTAAACATGTCAAGATGGCACATTTCTGTTGATTACCAATTACAGTAACACTTTGATGTGCCAACAATGTTGATAGCTCATGAGGTAGAGCGTCGGCTTGCGGATCGGAAGATCGTGGGTTCAAACCCCGGCCGGGTCAAACCAAAGACTTTAAAGTTGGTAGTAGTGGCTTCCCTCCTAACGCTCGGGGCTAAGGAGACAGCATTACACCTGACTCGTCGGTGTCAGTATAATGGACCGGCCGGGTTCAGTCCCTGGGCACCTCATAAGTGCCCCTGTGCTATAATGATAGAAATGTCGCTGCACAGTATCGACAAAAATGCCGGCTAATCCCATCCCATCCCAACAATGTTATTCATGTTTCAGACATTTCCAAACTTAGTGAGATGCTATACATCAAACCGCTTAACACAGACGGGCAAATTACTGCGTAGATTCAGAGTATGATTGGAATAAAACAATATGGTGGCGAAAAATATGCTCTGTTGTTACAGACTGTTGATAAAACCCGTTCGTTCTAGGGTTCAATGTTCAACTACAAATACACTGAATAGACGGTTTCGCACCGTGACATGTAATTCGTACCCTTGATATTTAAGAAGTTTATATAGTTTAGGTACTTTGATGTTTTGATAGTAAGTAAAAATGAAAAACACAGACTAAACATTTTCAGATTTTCGACTACTACCCAAGTATTAAAATTATGCGTAAAATATTTATGAAATACTATTTGATTTCAACGATTAATTTTGAAAGTATCATAAATCTGCATTGTTGTTTTTGTTGTGTTTTTTTTGTTGTTTCTGATGTTGTTTTGTATGTATTTTTGTTTTGTTTTTCGAATTTCAGTTTTTGATAGAAGCTTTATAAAGAAAATGGACTCAATAGTTCTTAAAAAGTTGTAATAACCGCCGTTTGATACTGAGAATATGATCGAATATGCATATGGAAAAGTTCATTGGTGTACTTAAGTATTAAGATTTATACTTGAGCGCCCCCAGCGACAGCAGTTCCTTTATGTCACGAGACAATTAAGGATAATAAAAGAAAGAACAATACAAAGTTTGGAATGACATTGTCTAGCATTAATAGTGCTGCCAGACGATTTAATTAGATACATTGAGTTTTAAAAAGTAACAATTTTCGGATTTTAAGGTTGGAATAGATGAAGTCAATACGATGAAACAATAATTAACATATTTCCTCAAGTCTCATGGTTTGTTCAGAATGCTGCATCGTAAAGTGCGCAGGGCTGTGGAGTACACTGAAGCCAAAGCAAATTGTAACATTCCATTTAAATTATACTCCAAACCCCGTAGTACATTCAATGCGCAAGTATAAATTACTGTATCTTGTCATATAAAGTATTTTATAAGTATGCTATCTGTGGCAAATTGCATGTGTCACTATAAGTAAGTAGTACTGCATGAGAAGGTTATACATACACGCACTATTTACCGGACCTGATAGAGCACTCGGTAGAGCGTCGGCTCCAGGTACGGGAGGCCCGGATTCGATCCCGAGCCGCGATATATCAAAGTCGCTAAACATGGAAGTGGTATAGCTGCTCCCTTGCTAACGCTCAAACAAATACTAGTATAAGGGTAGTTCCACGACTGGTTGGCCCGGTGTCATGATAATGTGACTGGGTGTGGTATCATGCCAGGTGTTCACGGCATGCTATACACAGTGAAGTCAGCGCTATATCTGCTTCAGGTGAACACTGTCTCCAGACAATTCAAATACTGTTGGTGGAAAGATAAATCCAAAAAACAAACAAACAGACAAGCTATGGAAATTAATAAAATTAACACATTGTATCATTTTTAAGTCTGTTATCGAATTAATGACCCGCTCGTCGGCAATGGCGTCTATGTCGGCGTCTTCGTCGGCGGCGGCGTTAACATTTCTGTCAAAGGTGGTATCCGACAGTTTAGACCAAAATATGTTTTCTCAAATAACCAAATAAGTCAATGTTACCTGAAAATCATGCAAAATGCTGCTTATTGATGCCCTAGATCAGCGTGAACAGTGAAACATTATTCCCCATACCTTACCGCAAACAGGTATTTCTTATCTGAGCCACGCCACAGGGATAGTTATTTCTAACTGGGAAAACCACTTGACACCTCACTTTTGAGATAACGTTTTATCCTCATCCGGGTAATCCGATCTACGTCGGTATCCATTTCTAGCAGAGATCAATATCCTGCTTATTGATAGATTTGGAATGACTGAACTTTTACAGTGTTTTTATCGCGATTTGTACTGTCTGACAATGTAGGTAGTGTTCAAAATCGTCTTTACTTATACTAAAGTATGCGCTTATGCAGAAATTATGCCGTAATTCCCCAAAGCAGTGGTAAGATATTGTTACATGGTTTATAATCATTTCGATTACGAGAATCTAATTGGGACATTTTCTGTACATGTTCTTTGTCATACCGGGAGACCCCGGTTTCGATCCCGGGTCGCGACATACCAAAGTCGTAGAAAATGATTGTGGTATAGCTCTCTTGCTAACACTCGTGCAAATATAAGGGTAGTTCCACGACTGATATACGGTTGGTAGTAAGATATTGTTACATGGATTATAAACATACTGCATAGTGCAATATGAGAATATAATGCCCAGTTTCCAATTTCAAATCAATTCTTTGATGTGCAAAAAGAGACATTATCATTAAATAATCACGGCCAGCACTGAGAAGTGAGAGACGCGCTGTCTACCGACAGCCCTTGGTGTGATTATGTTTGATCTTCATCCCAATCTGATTAAAATCATATTCCGATAACCGCTCCGCTATCAGGATCTGACGACTAGTCAATAAAACCTTCCCAACCAATCAGGTTGTCGCCTACAAAATCGCAAAAGTAAATGATGATCCGAAGCGTTCCGAACGTATCTTTTTAATGGCTGCGCCCATTTACAAAGAGAATGTAAACATGGACACTCCGAATAAGACTTATGTCACCAGGGGCGTAGCTTCCTTTAGGCACTGTAGGCACGTGCCTACACTTTTTTCTCAGAAATGAAAAAAATAAAAATGTCAAAAATGCAATAAAAATTGAAGGGTAAGAGGGGTATAGACTAGCAGCAAACAGCTAATTGATCGATCATCTTATTAAAAAAGTCCAGAGAATCTAAACGAGTTTTATCTCTATAAATGTGACTTTCTTGATATTTGTACGAAAGTTCAACGCAGCGCTCTATTAAAGACTATCAGGAACCGATGACGTCACATTAAAGTTTCTTGTAAATAGACCTCTACTGAAAATATGGCCGACCAGGACCCGCCATATCCAGATATCGGTGGTGCTAGCTTTTGTATTAATGATGAGGAAACGAAGCGATGCCCCCTGAATGAAGCATGGACGTCTTGTCTGTCATTCCCATTTCCTTTGAGGTATGCATGCTTTAAATATTTGTACTTTTTTGGGTTAAAATGCACCCCGTTATCCGACATATTTTTAGCTACTTGTTATCAGTATTGGTCCTCAGAACTATTTAACTTTGAACAAAAAACCCAGCCCAGTCCATCATGACATGTTCACGAAGGCAACTAGGAATAAATGTTAGTATGAAACAATGTACAAATAGTAGGAAATAGAAGCCAATGAATCTAGCGACAGAATGAAATCTACCTACTTATACAATCAATGTAAGATCAATGCCGTCAAGTGGTTGTGGAATTAGCGCAGTGGTTAAAGCGTTTGCCTCATGATCCAGCGATGTGAGTTCGATGCTCGGTGACGTTGGAATCTTTTTTAGAAAAAAATCCTAATGCTACTCTGCTAACAATTTTTAAGTTATTTCAATCGCTTTTGAAACATTATCGCGCAAAATTTATTTAATATTGTGTTACTGAAACGATAAATTTTCGGTACTTCATCATGCTGCCTTATTTTTCGTGTCATGCTATCGTGTCTCCTTATCTAAATAACACACTTAATACTTACACTTGTGCAATAATATAAAGGCTTATTTGCTACCAATTTGTTTAGTGACTTACTCTAAATATTTTGTTCAACAAGACGTTCGGAAGCAAACAACGTAAACTGAACGGCAAATGGTTATTGGAGAAGAAATGGTTGCGGTATTCGAAGTCAAAAGATGCAGTTTACTGTGTAAACTGTTGATTGTTTGGAGGTAATGATGGTCGTGAAAAGACATTTACATCTGGCACGAGCGACTGGAAAAAATCTTTCATCGTTACTGAAACGTCATGAATTTGAAACCTGTCACACAAATGCTTCTGCGAGAGCTGAAAGTTATCAAGATATCCAGTCAGGAAAATGTGAGTCAATCAATAAGAAATTGTCTAAATCTTCTAGGATAACAGTAAATAACAACAGACATATCTTGCAACGAATAATTGAAGTTATAGTTCTTTGTGCAAAACAAAGCATACCACTTAGAGGCCATACTTCTGAAAATAGCAACTTCAACGTAATACTCAATGCGTTTGAAAAGAACGACAAAATACTATCTGAATCTATCTAGTGCACATTATAACGCCAAGTACAAATGTATACTTCTCCTGATGTTCAAAATGAACTAATAGGTATTTGCGCTGAACAAGTAAAGGAAAAGATTACAAGCAGCTGTCGAAACTGTCCCTTCTTTGCAATAATTGTTGATGAAGCTACGGACAAATCAACTAAGGAACAATTGTCGCTCTGTGTAAGATTTGTTGATGACGACTGTTGTGTAAAAGAGGAGTTTTTGGGTTTCGTTGAGTGTCATTCAGTTAAAGGTGCCGACATTTGCTCAGGCATTTTGTCATTTCTTCAAGATGTAGACCTTGATATTTTGAAAATCCCTGCGCAATGCTATGACGGGGCATCAAATATGGCAGGCAAATATCGAGGTGTTCAAGCACTGGATCGTGAAAGATCCCCACACGCCAATTACGTCCACTGCAAAGCCCATTGCTTGAATCTTGCGTTGGTACATAGTTCAAACATCCCGTGTGTGCGCACGATGATGTCTACTGTTCAAGACGTCTGTTTCATGTTCGATTACTCTGCTAAACGTCTGACTGCCTTCTGTAACGAGTTATCTCAAGATGCTACAACAAGAGCAGAAATGGAACAGAGAACCAAACTGCGAACCTTATGTGAAACAAGATGGTCAAGTCGTGCAGATGCCCTAGCAACGTTAAAGAATGCCTTTCACGTCATTGATCATGCCCTTGAAACACTGCAAGAAGACGGAGATGACAAAGCAGGGCAATATTTGGGAGGGATTCTCAGATTTGATTTCATAATATCTTTAATCGTTGCTGAACATTTGTTAAGTTCAACTGTCGTCCTTACTAACCTATGCAAAAAGAAGATAATGACCTACTGCATGCAACAGAAGAAACCAAAGTCGTTATACAGCTACTGCACAATGAGCGGAACGACCCTAACGTATGGGACGCACTCTTTGACAAAGCTTCATATTCACAAAGAAATGGATGTTGAAATCAGCAAAATTATCAATACTTTCGCCTCTAAGAAAGGAAGAAAACTTGACTACTCTTACTTACAATAAAGTTGTATAAACTAAACTTCTTATGTATGAAATTTCGAATTTCTGTTGAAAATAATTTTTCATTGCATTGCAGCAAAAATGCTATAAAATTGTGTTTTTTCTTTCTTCTGAAAATGACTCAAAATGCCTCAGAATGCAGCAAATGCAATTTAGATTTTCAAAACTTTTTCGGGGGAGCATGCCCCCGGACCCCCCTAAAATGGTGCCTACACATTGATTTCTTCCAAGCTACGCCCCTGGTCACTGAAGACAGTTGCGTTGTATGCTGTATCCCATTTGTTCCAACATCAGTAACATCTTCAGGTCGAAAGTTTACTAACAAGCATTTGCAGAACAAACTTAAACTAAGTGACTTTTCTACTGCATCATCGATAGCGGCCATTTTACGACTCTTACCGAAAGCGTTATGCATTACGCTCTCTGATTGGCTGTTATAAAAAAAATCGTGGAAAACCATTTGTAAGATCTGACTTTAGTGAGATTGTCTTCATCCCCACCTCCAATAGGGAGAGCAAGTATTCAATAATTGTTGTATACTTTGTTTAGAGTAATATTGATACGTTATCAACTGCAACATTTGCGCACTGCTACCAAAGTGAAATTTTAAAATAAAAAGCACCGTTTCCAGTTTCAGATCAATTCTTTGATTCGCCAAAAGGGACATGATCATCAATTGAAAATATTTTTCCTTTCCAGGGGAGACTTGATTTGCGTCAGTTGTTAGCAAACTTTACAAAATTATGCTGTTTTATTGAGCATGTGCTAATTATGGCATCAGTCTGTTCGAAAACTGAATTGTTAATTAATGCTTCTTCATGAGTTGTCATATTTCACTTGCAAACAACAATTTTGACGTCATGACCCCGCTTATCAAACTTTAATTGGCACTTAACTAGTTAGGTTTATTTTTTTGCAAATGTCCACATTTTTAGAGTTTTAACTCCACTCACTGACTGATATATGAAAGGTTCAGAAAAAAAACTAGTTTTTGCACAAAACAACAACTAACCACAAAATCGATGATCAGTCATATTGTTAGTTTGAACTAAATAGATTAGTGCATAACATCGTAATAAAAACTGAAAGCTTTTAGGCAGGATGTTTTGGCCCTTCGATAATCGAATCAAAACATGTTTTTCGCTAAACTGTTACTGTTTGTTTGTTGTTGTTCCTTACAACCGAAATAAACCATTTAATCATTATTTTCGTTACAATCGATATATTTGAAAGTATGCGCATTCAGAGTACATGGAAAGAAATGGTATAGTATTCCTTTTATTAAAGTAATATACGAGTTCAGTGTGGAAATTGTCCGTTTACAGAAATGGCTAAAACTCGAATATTGTAAGTATTTACTTATAGATTTTTAGAAAGAAAGTTATTATTTTCAGAAAAAAATATGTCAGGATTGTTTTCCTAACACATTTGATGCATTCATACGTGTTTTCTCGCTGATCTGGTGATATGTTGTTTTTTAATCTGAAATAGTTTATAAATTTAAATCAGACAAAAGTCAAAAATAAAGTATTGCGTAAGCGCCTTTCGTGGTACTGGATCGATACATTGCCCTTTCTAGTGCTGCAAACAATATTAATGTGTTTCTTTGATGCACTAGACAGGATTTGATTTCGATGTTCAACTGAAAGAAAAATGCCGAAGTACCTTATGTTATTGGTCTCAAATGTCAGGAATTTTATCAAAAAGAGATTTGGCGTATCCCACTGGGAAATTTATTAAGGACTGAAACTATATTTCCAGAAATGCTCAATAATATCGGTAATTTTGCTTATATAATATATTTTTGTTTTTGCAGATTTTTAAATAGGAAGATAGGAAAATGTACAAATTTCCCATAGGAATAAAATGCATATTAAAATATGAACTCCATGTACCACCTAAAAAGGAACCAACTCACACACACACACGCACGCACGCACGCGCACACACACGCACGCACACACGCACGCACACACGCACACACGCACACACACACGCACACACGCACGCACGCACACACACACACGCGCACGCACACACGCACGCACGCACACACACGCACACATTTAATGGAAAAGTTAGACATTACCCGCGTAGAGACACTTTTACTGCCTTTGAACGGTCTGTCGGTCACTCGGCAAATGGACGGACAGTGCTGTTTTAACCTAGTTTGCGAACGCTCCAAACTCGCACTTCTTGAAGTGTTTTTTTTTTTTAAGACAAACAGCAAAGTTAGTAAAACATCCTGTCAAAGTGAGGCAACTTACAGTAAGCATCTGCATTGGAACTTTATAACTAGTCAAAAAATGTAATAAATAAACATCAAAACAATAATTGCACTAAACTATTCGTAATATGTGCAATATGTACAGGACATAAAAGGCTCGGCAACAAAACAGTTCAAAAGTCATGTTTTACATAAAATTGTAAGCACTCAACCTTGTGACAAGTCATAATTGTCATTGACGTAAATTACGTATTGCTACGTTAAGGTTTATGTTAAACCAAAAACTTGTTTAACGTTATCGCTTTATATATGCATACACACACACGCACACACACATGCACACACGCACACGCACATACACACGCTCTCACACGGATGGATATACACACACAAACAATATTTATATATATATATATATATAAAGTTTTTAATGGAATTTAAAGAATTTTGTTTTCCATTGTATGATTTTAAGTTGTTGTTTTCTAAATGCAAAACATTTCGAGAATGCTACATAGAAATAGTGATGTTTTTTGTTGTTTTCTTTAAACTTTAAATTTGCAAAGTTTCATGTTTAGACATTATTATGCCTTTAGGGGCATTTAGTTGGAACTTCGGTTACTTAAGTAAAACGGCTGGAAAATACTAATGACCATTTTTAATCAGTAATGGGCATGCTTTTATGCTCTTTTAGCAAACCACTTTTATCTGCTTAAGTGTTCGATAAAAGACGTTTGGTTTTCTAGGCACGAAAGAAATAACATATTATTGCAAACACAAGAAAGCTGATAAAAAATGATTCAATTATGACGATTGATTAGATTTTTCCCTCCCGGTAGTCTTAAGTAAAGTACGAATTATCATTTTTTAGCTTTCTCTCATTTTGGCGAAATCAGGTTGTGTGGTTAAGTTTGCTTCATTTATTTGGGTAATGGACGCATCAATTTTATTTCAGTTATTTGTAAACGGTTTCCACCTAAAGTAGATATAGTGCTGCCCTCAATATGTAAAGCAATAATTTGCTATATTATAGTACGTATTATTGTGCGGAATAGAACTTGATCATTTACGATCGTAGTAGAAAAGGAAATTGAGCCAAGACTGGTAAGAATAATTTTAGCCAATCGTAAATTGTTGTAATTATCTATGATATCTGCGTTAATTAAAACGCTGATTAATCAAAATGAACAGTGCAAGGGACATCCATTGACCGATTGTTTGCGAAAGAGACGTCAGATCCTTACAGTGGTAGGAAGTAGCATATAATAGTTATAAAAATACAGGTCGTTTTTTTATTTGCGTTAAAATCACAATACTCCATAAAAAAAAGTCCACAAATGCGTAACTGATGCATATTTTTAATCTTTCTTCAAAATAAATGTATTAAAATATATTTAAAAACGATTTACGTAGATGTTAGATAGTTGCTCTAAATCATCCGATTGGCTGATGGATCCCTATTTTGAATTTTCTTGGAACATGTATGCATTTATTTATGTTCCTTTCCTAGATGCAATTACGATAAAGCAAGTTATTTATTAAGACATAACCCTGATTTCTTTTTTAAATTATGATTTAATTAAAAGTTACTCAGATAATTGATGGATAATCAGAAAAATTGAACTACATATTTCATTTTTTACAATAAAAGGTAAAACTGAATCATTTTTATTGAATAATGTTTTTTCACTATATATTTCGACAAAACAATTTATTACAAGTTATGTAATATTTATTAAAAAGATACATTTTATTGCATTCTTGTGTAGTTTGAATACTTTTGGCTCTTTTGTAATCTGGCCAAAATGTATTTGTCACACAAGATATAATACTTTTTGAGTGGTGAAAGGTACAAAATAGCATAAACAGTCAAGTGTCCGGAAAAATTACCTGGGGTATAATATGAAAGTAATTAAATGATGTAACGTTTGATTTTTCATGTTAGTGATGTTTAGTTTTCTCAATTTTTTTTCGGCATCTATTTTAATATTTTACAAGTTAAACTAAAATTACACAACTCTGTTTGAGAATTTAAGCATGGATAATATTCGAGACATGCCGATTAAATGACTATGTAGTTTAAGAAATTTGAGGTATCAGGAAGTTGGTTTTCAAGGTGGAATCCAACAGTTTGCCTACATCAAATACATGTATAACAATATCGAACAACTGCTTCGGTATGGTCTTAATTTTTGTATTAACCCATACTTTAGTCTTAATCAATACGATTTTAAACACTAAATGAATTTTAGGCAGAAATAATCGCGAAAGAAAATCAACATGACAAACAACAACACACACTCTGAATGTGTAACGTTTTCAACTGTATAAACAGCTCGATAGTGGTCCCTGCTAAAAAATGTATATATCGATGTCAGAGCGGATTACTCGGATCAGGCGCGTATCTGGGCCGTTTTTTCAGTTACGCACAATTATTATAAGTGTGTGTTTGTGTGTATGTATGCGTGAGTGCGTGCGTGTGTGCGTGCGTGCGCGTGTGTGTGGTTTGGAGTCTGGGGACATACCTCCCGGATTTTTTTTACATTCGCTCAGTGGCATTTTAGTGCCTTTTTTGCCCCAAAGTTTGAGAAGAAAAAAGAAAACAAAATACTTAAGTTTTTTCCTGGTATTGACTGAAAAATACATCTTTAAAACGCGATATTCAACTCGACTGATGTTTATAAGATTTTATAAAATATAGACTTAGGAAATAAAATGCATCACTAATGACCCGTGTCATCGACTTTCTTAGTGTTGTTGTTACTTTTAGATTTTTGATTTATCGAACGGAGGTTACGCACGTGCGTACAGTGCGTAATTGCAGACACGCGCCTGATATGAACAAAAGGGATGGGATGGGATTAGCCGACATTTTTGCCGATACTGTGCAGCGACATTTCTATCATTATAGCAAAAATGCCGGCAAATCCCATCCCATCCCACATTTTCCCATTATTTTTTAATCATTAGAAATCACAATTTAGAAATAATACAAACATTATTAAACTGTAGAGTTGTTCAATAAATCTTCCTATGTGGCGACTCAGAGTATTTCTTTTGATGCCAATGTTTTATTCTTTTATTATGTTCTTTCAAAAACCGCTAAAAACAACATTTTTTTAGATTGTGTTGATTATGCTCGTTTCAAGAATTTTGTCATCCTACACTTGATATTTCAGAGTTAATCCATGTGATTTTCGTTTTTAGTGTAAAGTAAAATGCAAAAAAAAATTAGTTTCAATGCCGTTTCTCCACATTTATGTGTATCTTTAGCGCCTTCAACTGTGTTATTAAAATTTGAATAACTTTCCACAGTACATATAACGTACATTTAAAGAATCATAATGGTTCTTGTATCATTTTAAAAGTCTTTGTATGCTCTATAAAAAGATATCAAACTAAAAATATTAATTTTATGATTGATTTCACAATCTATTATTGTTTTATATGTAAAAGCTGTAAGAGAGAGAGAGAGAGAGAGAGAGAGAGAGAGAGAGAGAGAGAGAGAGAGAGAGAGAGAGAGAGAGAGAGAGAGAGAGAGAGAGAGACTGACTGACAGACAGGGAGACAGACAGAGAGACAGCGAGAGAGACAGAGACATACAGAGAGACACAGCGAGAGAGACAGAGACAGACAGAGACATACACAAAGACATACGCAGAGAGACAAGATGAGCGACAAAGAGAGAGACACAGAGAGAGAGAGGGAGAGAGAGAGAGAGAGAGAGAGAGAGAGAGAGAGAGTTGAGTGTTGAGCTGGTGGCATTCAAGTATGACCGCAGAAAGGTTCCTTGATTTCCGTCGGGGTTTACGTTACCTCCATTTGAGATCGTTCTAATGTTTTATGTTTTATTTGTAGGATGGTTAGAAACGCTAATTGCTTACATAGCTGTAAATTAATTTGTCATTTGAAACTTCGTACAAGATTATGCAGGCAACCCCAGTTAATGATTGGAAATGGTATATATTTCTAATCTTGCCACAATACTTATTTCTAAAGTGTCATCTTGGAATGTTTTTTGATCGGTCAAATTATAATAATGTTTAAGCTTGTTTAAGCTTATGTAGTTATAATGAATAATTAATATTTAATCTAGTGGCTCGCGTGTGTGTGTGTGTGTGTGTGTGGTGTGTGTGTGTGTGTGTGTGTGTGTGTGTGTGTGTGTGTGTGTGAGTGTGTGTGTGTGTGGTGTTATTGTTTGTTTTGTGTTTGTGTGTTGGGGGTTTGGGGGTGCTGTTTTGTTGTTGTTGTTGTTGTTGTTTGTCTTGTTCTGTTTTGTTATTGGTGTTTGTTTTGTTTTGTTGTTATTTGCTGTCGTTGTTGTTGTTGTTTGTGTGTTTTGTTTTGTTGCTGTTATTGTTTTATGCCCGTATTGCTTGAGTATTTTTTTTCTTAAAATAATGTGGCTGCTGCGTATTTAGAAAGCAGACCACTATTGAAGCTGATCGTTTCCCTTTGACACCTTTATTTTCCATTTCACTATGACATATGTCATATTATCGGGTAGAATTATTGATTCCCATTTTAAAGATGGTATCCGACAGTTTGGACCAAAAAATATGTTCATAAAACATCTTAGTAAACCATAGTTATCTGAACAGATCTCGCAAAATGCTGTCTACTGATGTCCTACACCTGCCTGGAAAGTGAACCATAACGCCACAATCGTCATTACGAACGTGTATTTCCTCTCTGAGCCACGCTGCATAGTTAACTATTTTTAAACCAAGATAACCATGTGACCACTTATGTGATATGTCAATGTCTATTTTTAGTTGGAATCCTAACTATTCTCATTCATATATTTTGTTAAACTGTTATTATTCGGTATTTTCCCACCTATTTACAATATCAAATGATGTTGACACCATAGATCGAGAAAATGGAGACATTTGACAGTGTTTTAAAATGATCATAATTAAAATATGCCAGTGTAATTGATTGCATTTATTGTAATATAGTAGTGGGGTGAGATTTGTTGAAAACGGTGGTGTGAGATGAAAAGGATGTCGAGTTGCATTCCGGAAGTAGCATTGCTAAGAGTCGGTAGGGTGAATTTTTGTTCGGTTCATGTGAACTCCACTGTTGTAGGACCACTTGCTGAGTTTTAATTGCCTAATTTATGTTTTCATTTAATTCATCATATCAGGATTGTTACGTCTATTATCCTTTGATGGTCATTGGACTTTGGTTCCTAATTCCATATAGCCTACACGTGAACAGCCACAGGATGCTACAGCCTATAAAAATAATAAGATATACTGCAGTAGTAATTTTAAGATGAAATAACAAATTAAACACATTATTTACATAATTTAACTCAATGAAATATAATTTAAGTCCATTTGTTGCCTTAATACACCGGTAGAAGGTACACCCAGTATACACTCCTCTCGTCATTTTTTTTCTTGATTCAAAAAAATAATTTCATTTTCGGTCAAGAACTTTTTGTTGCAATTTTTCTATTATACATAATACTTCTCTCTTACACTCTCCTTCATACCATGTGTACAGTTTTAGTTAACAACAACTTTCTTGTAATGATGTCATAGCTTGTCAAGTGCCAATATTCATCAACGTTTTTCAAAGGTGGTATCCGAAAGTTTGGAGCAAAATTTCTTTTCTCTAATAACCAAGTAAGTAGCATGGACCACTGTATTATCGTCGTACTTGTTTGACTTATCTTTGTTGTGTATGCATGACAATATCAGCTTATAAACTTTGAATTTGTAAAGGACAACTAACATCTAAACCAAAAATTTACCATATAATCAACTAATTTTTAGAAATCTAGGTTAAAGCCATTCTGTGTTGATTTGCATGTTGAAATATTCGGAATACGTCGGTAATAGAGATGCGTCGATAATACAGAGTTCGAGTATAATTGTGACCTGAAAAGGTCTTTCAAAATGCTGTTCATTGATGTCCTAGATCAGTGTGAAAAGGTCAGGGTTGTCATTAGGAGGCGGCTGGCGGTCGTTTTGACCGCCTCAAATGAAAATCGGGCCGCCTCAAATTTGAAATCAAAAATGAAAAATGGTCAAGAACATGCCCCGGACCCCCCTAGCAGAGCTTCATGCCTTCGGCGCTTGCATAGCCTAGCCTCCTCAAAAGTTAATTGAGCCTGCTCAAAATATTTGTAGTGACAACCCTGCAGGTTTTTCCTATTTGAGCCAAGCAGCAGTGATAGCTATTTTTAAACTTAGAAAACCATGTGCCCTTCAGTTTGAGATCACATTACATACATTAATCTGTTCTGACATTGATATCTATTTTTAGCAGAGACCACTATAGAGCTTTTTATATAGTTGGAAAAAATACACATTCAGAGTCATTTTTAGTGATTTTTTTCTTCTGTCTAAAAATGCTGTTAGTTTTCAAAATTGTATTTATTAAGGCTAACTATAGGTTAATGCAAAAATTATGCCTAAGTTCCCCAAAGCAGTGGTTTGACACTGTTATATGTATTTAATTAAGCAAACTGTTGGATACCACCTTTAAAAAAGAATGGGTCAAGTCATGGATTTCAATTACGAACATCTTCAAAGTATATCCAGCAACGTAACAGACATTTTGCATGACACTGTAAATCTGCTAACCAAATTTGAAATAAAAGGAAAAGCTTTTTTTGTAAGTATTAAAATGTTGACTTTAGGTCAAGTCATGACTTAGGCATAAGAATTGTTGGTGGATGGTTGGTGAATACGGGCCTTAGAATGGACATAATTTATTTCAAATAGAGACCTGTTCTTTCAAAACTTGCATTTTATAAACCCTCAAGAAGTGTGAGGTTAGAGCTCTGTAAAACCAGCTTAAGCACCCCAGTCAGTCACTTTTACCATTGCAAGGTGGTAACTGTTTGGTTTACACTATCTGTTTAATGACTCATTACAGATTTGTTCTTACATTGACAAATTGGCTTCCATGTGAATACCTTTGTCCAATGCCGTTCTGAAGTTTTCTGTATGGTGCAATGCTCATAGGACTTTGCCATATTTCCTTATTTAAATTTAATTTCTTAAACATTTGGAGTCATATTTCCTTATTTAAATTTATTTTCTCAAAGATTCAGCCTCGAGGCAGTTTTTCAGTTGATGTTGATAGAATCAAACTTCTGTACCTAAGATACAGGTTTGTAATAGACTTAATAACTACATGTTATTTATATTTTAGTTAGACTGCAAGTTTCAACACCGGAGCCGAGGTAAAGTGATGCCGCTGAGAAGGTTCCTTTGGGGTTTGAGCCCGTGACCAGAATCCACCAAGACTTGAGCGAAATGGGTGCCCCTGTGAATTTTGCTGGGTCTGCCATGCTATGTGAGAAAAACTATCCCGACTTTCATCCACCCCGTCTGCCAGTCTGGATGGTACGGCCAGTGGTTGATCAGAATAGCCCGGCATAAGTCATAAGAATGACTTATATTGAATCTTGGATTAATTAAAAAAGGTAAGTGATATTTATTAAATGAATATGAAGTGAACATGTCACACTAATAATTACAGTATTATATGATCCAGAACTGTTTGTCAAGGAATTTGTGTTCATCTCAAAAAGTCATATTTTTTTAGAGATAGAAGCTGTAGAATTTAATAGTAGCCGTATAATTTACTTTTCAAACCTTCATTTAGTAAACAAAGCCAAACGGAACGTTGTCATATGCGATCAAGGGCAACAAATGCTCATGGCCCTCTTGTTTTATTTCATTTTATCTGAGAATTTTGAAGTTTGCTTTGTTGAGATGTTATGTAACATTCATCATTGTCATTATTCAGAAAAAATAAAACCTGACCAGACTGGCAAAAACATTTGTAAAAAAGATACTGTAAAATCTTACTGTACCTGTGAGGCACTTTTATTTGCTGTGTCATAAAATTAATCAAACTTTGTTAGCATTAAGTTCATAAATGTCATTAAATATGTAATTAAAAATAAAAACAAACAAGGGTGATGGATTTATGAATAATAATTATTATTGAGATATATAGTAATACAAGTTCAATTGTTCAATATGACATTGTGTGACAAGATATAATATACACAAGACAATATGTATATGTTTGCAAGTTTATCATTTAGCACAGTCTATTGTGATTCTGCAGGAACGATGTGTGTGATGGTTATATAGGGACTTAAGTTGACACACCATCAACTCTCTCCATAAAAACTATTCACCCTTTTAGAAATAGAAATAGCGGAATGTTGCTTAACTTTATTAACTAGATGTCATGCTGACCTTAAGCTATGCATGCTTTTATGTTAGTTGGTTGACATGTCGCTCAAGGTAATGGGAGTTTAAAATTGTGGTCACTCCCTGAGGTGTGAAAACATGTTGACAAGCATCTGCATTCCGCATTTGCAAAATTTGTTACTTATTAAATAGATAATTGATTTCATTCCAACAAGCATGGAAACCCAGGTCATCGAGATTTGAAGTATAGCAACATTTTTTGCATAGAATATATATAAATAAAGATGGGACTAGCCAATATATCTATAGAAGCTTGTTCATTCATTATATTGCAACCATTATTCAACAGTAGTTAACAATAACTACAAATTTGAAAGATGGAATTATTACGATGAAAATGACATACCTAATATTGTCTGTATACAGATCTGCTGAGAGGTTCTGCAACAGAATGTCACCAGTTAAAGAAAGAAAAATAGCAGTACCCAAGATGTTTTGTCAAGACAGAGGTAAGAGAATAGAGTTAGTGATAGGAGTAGTAATGGTAGTAGAAGAAGCAGTAAAAGTAGATGCTGTAGTTGTAGAAGTAGTCGAAGTAGATGTGGCGGTTGAAGGAGCGGTAGATGTAGTGGTAGGAGAGGTAGAAGTAATATAGGTGGTGGTGGTAGATGTAGTGGTAGATAAAGTGAGGTGGTAGGAAGAGTAAAGTAGTAGTGTGGTGGTGGTAGAAGGAGCTTTAGAACTTGTAGTGGTAGAAGTTACTGTAGAGGTGGTGGTGTATAAGGAGTGGTAAATAAAGTGAGGTGGTAGGAGGGGTAGAAGTAATATAGGTGGTGGTGGTAGAAGTAGTGGTAGATAAAGTGAGGTGGTAGGAAGAGTAAAGTAGTAGTGTGGTGGTGGTAGAAGGAGCTTTAGAACTTGTAGTGGTAGAAGTTACTGTAGAGGTGGTGGTGTATAAGGAGTGGTAAATAAAGTGAGGTGGTAGGAGGGGTAGAAGTAATATAGGTGGTGGTGGTAGAAGTAGTGGTAGATAAAGTGAGGTGGTAGGAAGAGTAAAGTAGTAGTGTGGTGGTGGTAGAAGGAGCATTAGAAGTTGTAGTGGTAGAAGTAACTGTAGAGGTGGTGGTATAGAAGGAGCAGTAGATATAGTTAGGGCTGTGGATCATCGGGCAAGTGACAGTCAGATCCACGATTCAGGACATTGTTCACTGATCACACCATGAATCACTAGTTAAAATAATTAAAGAGTCTTATGCTGAACAGAACTATAATGTTTAGAAATTAAGGCAATTTTAATTAAATACAGAATTCTAGAAGAAAAGTGTAATAAATGTGCAAGCCATAGTCCTGGTTCAGCCATATTGGAAACATGACAAGATAATCATATGCTTAACTTAATTTAAAAATGGATTTGCATTTCAGTATTAAAAATCAAGGGTCATCATTTTTAATTTAAATTATAATTCACTAAAATAAGCTTATTATTTTACCACAAAATTCACTGACTTTCATTTCAGATGTAGTTGTGATGGTAGGAGTGGTAGATGTTAGGGTGGTGGCAGAAGGAGCGGTAGATGTACTGGTGGTGGTAGGATTAGTGGTAGGAATGTTACGATATGCTTGATACAATGGTATATTGCCATACATAAAATGCATATGGCAATACATGTATCTGCCACAATATATTGATAGTTTTTTTTTTATCAAACTGTTATCAGCAGCCATTCTACTAAGTAAAATGAGCAGAATGGACAACAAATATCTGAGTAAAAGGTGGTGGAACGAGAAGTAGAAATAGTAGTGGTGGTTGTAGGAAGAGCAGAAGTAGTAGTGATAGTGGTAAAAGAAGGAGCAGTAGAAATAGTAAAAATGCGGGTGGTAATGGAGGTTGGATGAGCAGAACATGTAGTGGTAGAAGGAGTGGTAGAAATAGATGTGGTAGAAGGAGTAGCACTTGTAGAGGTGTGGTAGAAAGTGTTGTAGTAGTAGATGTGGAGGTCGGAGGAGCAGAACATGTAGTGGTAGAAGCAGTGGTAGAAGTAAATGTGGTAGAAGGAGTAGCACTTGTAGAGGTGTGGTAGAAAGTGTGGTAGTAGTAGATGTGGAGGTAGGAGGAGCAGAACATGTAGTGGTAATGGTAGAAGGAGTAATAGAAGTGGACTATTTAGTGCTTAGAGCATACCACAATATAGTGTGATACATAAAGTGCCTTTTACAATATGTACAACAATATGTTGCAATTTTTTATCAAACTGTTATAAGGAGCAATTGCACTAAATATAATGATTAGAATGAACAAATACCTGATAAAATATTACGTCTATCTTTATAAGCTTCAAAACAAGTAAACACAGAAACAAGAAAGTAATACCAGACCTGGTACGTGTTCCATGTGTTCACGGCATGCTATACAAAGTGAATACAGCGCTATATCTGCTTTAAGTGGACACCGTCTCCAGATAAATGAAATACTTTTAGTGGGAAGATAAGTCCAGTAAACAAAGAAACCAATCCTGATTTAAACTAAAGTCAACACAACAGCATTTCAATAAAGGAAATATTGTTTCTTTTTATCCATTGTTTTTGGAGAAAGTATATTTATCAGCCCAAAGTTAGTTTTTAACTACTGGCAAAATCAGTGTTAACAACTATTAAAACTGTAGGTACTCCAATATAGTGAAAGGATGTCATCTTTGCTCTAAAGAGATGATGGATATTGTTTTGTCATTTTGCATTCCACATGTTGTCAGTAGTTCTGGTTGAGCTGTCATCACTGGAAAACATGCCATGAAATACTGGTAAATTGCTAATTGGAGTTAATTCATTGATATGTTTTCTAAAAACACTCTGTCTAAAATTTTCAGCAAATTGCCTTTTTCAAGAGTTAAACAGTTTCTGTCTCTACATATTTGCAAACATTTATGTGCATTGCCATATTAGAAAACACCCACAGCAAAAGTTTAACTGCAGATGTTTTTGCAAAATAATTTGTGTGAGAGCGTTTTTAGAAAAAATGTAATTAATACGGTTCTCTCTGAACAATTTACAACATGGAGTTAATTCAGTTGACATTGGATCACTATTGCATGAAATTGGATCACTATTGCATGACATTGGATCACTATTGCATGACATTGGATCACTATTGCAGGGTATAGAGTCAGTATAACTATGCAGATGGCGCTGTGTCCCCCAGGATGTTGAGATGGACAAGGGGAAAATGGCTGGTACTGGTTCCTTGACTCCATGGGGTAATGATAACAATAATCAATAGCTCAAAATTTTTATCAAAATTCTCAGAAGTTTCAGCAGGGGGATCGATAAGTTTAAAGAATTTTGATCCGTTAAAAAAAAATGGCCACCATTGGCATGGCCATATTCCTTATATGGCTACATAGTAAAACTTTGAAAATCTAATGTCAGAAACCGCAAGACTTAGCACCTTGAAATTTGGTTTTCGGTAAATGTTCTTGTCGAGATTGTACAAAAAATTTAGATCTGTTAGAAATCATTGCCTCCAGGGCTTCTGCCATTTTCCTTATATGGCTATATAGGAAAACTTTGAAAATCTTCTTGCCAGAAACCACAAGAGCTAGCACCTTGATATGTGGTATTCATGTTCCTTGGGTGGCCCTGTGTCAAAATTGTACAAAAAAAATATATATCTGTTAGAAAGCATGGCCATTTTCCTGAAATGGCTATCTGTACGACCTAACTTTTGCAATTCCTTAGCTACTGGCTTAAGATATTTTTCTTACTTCAAGATTGAAGCCACCTATTTCAAGTTAAGTATTGCAATGATTTATTTGAATAATTTCCCTGTTTTTTATATTGAGTCCAATGGCTATTTCTTTTCTAATGCTGTTCACATTATATTCAGTTCAAGGAATTCCTCTGCTATGAGTTGACAGAGGAGGTTGTTATACAGAGGATAAACACATACATCAAACACCAGAATTTCTGCCATTTTCTAGAAACAGCTGACAAAATAGTCGCCAGAGTCAGCTGTATCCATCTTGGAAGGCGGGAAAATCTTGACGTCTGCTGGGAGAAAAGTGAGAGGCTTTTTGTTTCGTTGTTTCAGTTGAATATTCGATAAGTTAGCTTCGGAAAAGATTTTTTTTTTTATGATATGTTAAACAAAATTATCAGTAGCAAATTATATGCAGCAAAGTTGGTGTTGTTGTTTTTACATTATATTGCATTGATGTATAATTTGTGTAATTGATTTATAGTTATTGATTATAATTAATAAAGTGGTTAAACATTAAATAAATAATATAAATGTACAATTTTATTGTTTCAATAGATATTGTTTTATTATTTTAACATTTATTAGTATTCATTTAGCATTTAATAGTATTGATGCAACATTTTGAAATTGAAGATTTCTTACTTTAAAATTAACATTAAATATTAAAATTGATGTATTATTGAATAGTTGAAAGATTGAAGGACATGCTTGAAAGAAGCTGTAATGTATAACTAGGTAATACTGTACCTACATCTTTTAATATTTAAAAAATTACTATGGGGGCGCCCGTGGTGTAGTGGTCAAGTTGCCAATTTGTAACTTCTCTGACTGCTTAGCCTCTCACCATGTAGGTTCGAGTCCTGTTTGGGGAGAAGGACTTAATGAGAGAAAATCTTCCAGCTGACATGCAGTGTGCCGGTGGTTCTACCCAGACATGTGTCTGCGGTCTTCGTCCACCAAAAAGCTGGACGCTGCTATAATGGTCATAAATGGTCGCTGCAATGAATTTTAAAAAATCAAATCTAAAATTACTATTGTTTTATTATCATCCACAGACCTGATCTGCAAACCACGTTACTTCCTAGAGACAAATGCCCATGGAGCCCTGAAGTGATATGGCGCCCTCTGTGTGGCAAACATGACACTCGTGGATATCTTCTACCCATCGCTTGACATCAAGACCAACGACTGCATCATCCAACAGGAGGAGCTCTTCTTTAATTGTTGGAAAACACAACACCCTGCATTGACTGTGCTGCTGTTGCAACCATATTAAGGGGCAGACTGCCCTCGTTATCGGTTGTGATGTTAAGTTACGTAGCAAAATGTAACCATGAAATGGTATTACCATTACAATACAATAGGGTCACTTTTTCCAATGAAAGATTTGATGTGTAGTTTCCTAGCAATATGTAATTCTGAAGAAGTTATGCCACGACAACAGAATAATGTTACTTTTAAAAGTTAATCAGTTTTAAGAATTTTTTTTAAGAAAAGCAATTCACAATCTAAAGTCAATGTACTTGAAACAAAATCAAAGGACAGGTTGTTCTGTGCATGTTTGTGTTTGCTCTGCATCTTGTAGCCATGGTAACTGAATGTGGTTAATTTAAAATGCCCAAAGATTGAAAGCACATGCCATAAGATTAGGGAAATTTCATTACATTTGAAGAAATTGCAAGGTTGTACTTTGGTTCAGACTTCTTCCTGTGAATTGTGTTTGATAATAAGATATTGTGAAATTTAAATATCTGCTGTATGCCTGCTTGTTTCTGTGGCAACAGGAAAGTGTTTATTAGGTGTGCAAACAATACATTTCATTTGATGGTAGGACTTAAAAGTTGCAGCAATGCTGAGCACATGGTTAGTTAAATTGACTTGTTGATTTTGTTTAGAGAATGTATCTAAAATGTCTGTACATAGCTATTGGGTACCTCATTTTATCTTTTATTTGGTCTGTTTTACCTTGGTAGTGGTAAAGTTGCCAATTTGTAACTCCTCTGACTGCTTCGCCTCCCACCGCGTGGGTTCGAGTCCAGATGGGGTGTAGGACTTAATGTGGGAAGGTCTTCCAGCTGATGTGCGGTGTGCCGGTGGTTCTACCCAGAAACGTCTGGGGTCTTTCTCTACTAAATAACTGGACGTCGATTATAACTGGTCGATGCAATGTATCTCAAAAACAAACAATTTGACCTTGGTAATATCAGGTCGACCTTGGAAAAGTCAGTTTAACTTTCAGATATGGAAGAAATATGTTCATTAATTGTATCCATGGTTACTTATGATACCAATTTTATATCAAATGTTATAACATCTGTTCAGTGTGCCTAATGAAATCAGTTATATAAATTACATTTATTGTGTGCCATGGTTATCTGTCTTAGGTTAACCATTAGTTTATGTATTGTTCATAACATTTACAGGAAAATCCAATTTAATAAAGATTTCAGATGACTGGAAAAAATAACGGCCATTACATTTTTGTGCTTCGTTTCAAATCTGCATAAATTGTATTATTAAGGTATTTTTGTTTCATATTAACTGCAAAGATATTATTTTGTTGCTTGTCATGACTTGGTCATTAGTACTTTTTTGTCAAAGTTTGACATCTTTGACAAAAAAATGAACATTTATTCAAAGAACACATGGTAATATAAAATACATTTTAATTATAATTTATATTTTAATTAAATATAAAATAAATACAACCAAATCATTAAGTTTATGCAACCAGATTTGAAACTAAGCAAAAAACAAGTGATGGCCTTTATTTTTTCCATTGGAAAAAGTTCCGTAATTTGGAAGAATTTTTATTCAAATTGCCTTATTTTTCTGGCAAAGTCATCAGAATTAAATCTGAAGTCAAAAACAGATTGAGCTCAGAATGTACCCCCATTTCTAAAAAAGTTTAATAAATAAACAGAATATTAAATTATTCACATTTTTTGTGTCCCAAAACTAGGGGTTTGCATGAAACACATGTCCAAGTGATTTTGATAGGTACATTTTTGTGCACTTTTATGGGCTTTAAAGTGATAAACAATTATTATATTTAGTATTGGACTTTAAGAAAACTGTATAAAGATGGCTTCTATCGAGGACCTCTTAATATATAGGTTTTATTAATTGTTTCTTTTTTTAATAGAAATTCATAAAAAAAAAACTTAAATAAACTTTAATAAACAAAAACCTTTTGAATAGTTAGTGTTTTGTGAACACTGATATAAATTAACAAAATAAATTAGATTTTGTTAGAGGTTTTTCCTTTTTGTAGCTGGGTAGATGTAGATATTAATAAAATTTAATTTCCAACCCGACTTTTGTACAATATAGAAAGAAATGTTCAATTTGTGTTTAGTATCTAAGTTGGAAACTCATATTAGAACTATCCTGTAACTGATCGTGTGAATAAAGAAAATACTAAGAAACTTCAGTTCACTGAAGCAACAGCAATTGTGAAAGATGGACATTTTTTAGCAGACAATAATTTTTGTCATAATTTATAGGGATGTATTTCTAGTCGAATTTAAAGTAAAGGTAATATGCTGAATTTAACAGTTTGTGTGGTTGAGGGAATAATGCTAAGTTTTGTTGATTAAAATGTGTTAATTCCTGGTATATCTTTACATAGATATATTTTATTATTCTGTATGTGTAAATTGTTGCAGACTGATTTTATAGATACTGGTTTACTTTGAAAGTAGTTAACAATGCAATTAGCCGGTAGTTCAGAAGCTGCTTTTGTACCTTGACTTGGATATGAAAAAAATATTCTCATCTTTGAAGAACTTTCAAAATTATCATTTACAAATTTTATTAACACATACATTTAGTTTACACATGACACACCCTTAACATCCATTGTTATAGGGCACCGACACAATAATGGTCACCGGCCGCAATAGCTCAAGCGGTAGAGCGTCGGCTTGCAGATGGGAAGGTCGCGGGTTCAAACCTTGACCGGGTCAAACCAAAGACTGTAAAGTAGGTAGTGGCTTCCCTCCTAACGCTCTCAGTGGCTCTGGGCTAAGGGGACAGCATTACGCCTGACTCGTTGGTGTCAGTATAATGGACCGACAGGGTCCAGTCCCTGGGCACCTCATAAGTGCCCCTGTGCTATTATTATAGAAATGTCGCACAGTGCACAGTATCGGCAAAAATGCCGGCAAATCCCCATATATGGTCATATTGGTGTCATTCAGTTCATTATTGGTGGAGGAAGACCCAATACTTACGCCTGGGTAGAACCACTGGTACATTGCAGTTTAGCTGGAAAACCTCCATATTGCAAAAAGTGTAGAACCTGGTCAAAAACTTTCC
The DNA here is from genome assembly GCA_007844125.1 of Sinonovacula constricta. Classification (NCBI taxonomy): domain Eukaryota; kingdom Metazoa; phylum Mollusca; class Bivalvia; order Cardiida; family Solecurtidae; genus Sinonovacula; species Sinonovacula constricta. The sequence goes on from CM017566.1 coordinate 44,660,907, forward strand.
CATAGACTAAGCTACAAAAAGTGTAGATCCAGATCAAAAACTTCCCCATAGACTTAGCAGCAAAAAGTGTAGATTCAGATCAAAATCTAACTCATAGACTTGACAACAAAAAGTGTAGATCCTAAACAAAAACTACCCCATAGACTGGGCTGCACATTTTTTTATTGTGATCAAAAAGTACCCATTGACTAAGCTGCAAAAAGTGTAGATCCTGATAAAAAAACAGCCCGACACCTAGAAGCAGAAAGTGTAAATCCTGATAAAAAAAATACCCCATTGACTTAGCAGCAAAAAGTGCAGATCATGATCAAAAACTAACCCCATAGACTTAGCTGCACAAAGTTTAGATCTTGATTTAAAAAAAAAAAAACCCATAGACTTTGAAGCAAGACATTTATATCCTGATCAAAAACTACCCCATAGACTTAGCTGCACAAAGTGCAGATCATGATCAAAAACTAACCCCATAGACTTAGCTGCACAAAGTTTAGATCTTGATTTAAAAAAAACAAGCCCATAGACTTTGAAGCAAGACGTTTATATCCTGATCAAAAACTACCCCATAGACTTAGCTGCACAAAGTGTAGATCTTGATCAAAAACTACCCATAGACTTAGCTGCACAAAGTGTAGATCTTGATCAAAAACTACCCCCATAGGCATAGCTGCACAAAGTGTAGATCTTAATCAAAAACTACCCCATAGGCATAGCTGCACAAAGTGTAGATCTTGATCAAAAACTACCCCATAGACTTAGCTGCACAAAGTGTAGATCTTGATAAAAAAAAACTACCCTATAGATGTAGTTGAACAAAGTGTAGATCCTGATCAAAAACTACCCCATAGACTTAGCTGCACAAAGTGTAGATCTTGATCAAAAACTACCCCATAGGCTTAGCTGCACAAAGTGTAGATCTTGATCAAAAACTACCCCATAGACTAAGCTGCACAAAGTGTAGATCTTGATAAAAAAAACTACCCTATAGACGTAGCTGAACAAAGTGTAGATCCTGATCAAAAACTACCCCATAGACTTAGCTGCACAAAGTGTAGATCTTGATCAAAAACTACCCCATAGGCTTAGCTGCACAAAGTGTAGATCCTGATCAAAAACTACCTCATAGACTTAGCTGCACAAAGTGTAGATCTTGATCAAAAACTACCCCCATAGGCTTAGCTGCACAAAGTGTAGATCTTGATCAAAAACTACCCCATAGACTTAGCTGCACAAAGTGTAGATCTTGATCAAAAACTACCCCATAGGCATAGCTGCACAAAGTGTAGAACTTGATCAAAAACTACCCATAGACTTAGCTGCACAAAGTGTAGATTTTGATCAAAAACTACCCTATAGACTTAGCTGCACAAAGTGTAGATCTTGATAAAAAAAACTACCCCATAGACTTAGCTGCACAAAGTGTAGATCTTGATCAAAAACTACCCTATAGACTTAGCTGCACAAAGTGTAGATCTTGATAAAAACTACCCCATAGACTTAGCTGCACAAAGTGTAGATCTTGATCAAAAAATTACCCCAAAGGCATAGCTGCACAAAGTGTAGATCTTGATCAAAAACTACCCCATAGACTTAGCTGCACAAAGTGTAGATCTTGATAAAAAAAACTTCCCTATAGACGTAGCTGAACAAAGTGTAGATCCTGATCAAAAACTACCCCATAGACTTAGCTGCACAAAGTGTAGATCTTGATCAAAACTACCCCATAGGCATAGATGCACAAAGTGTAGATCCCGATCAAAAACTACACCATAGACTTAAGTGCAAAAAGTGTAGATCAAAAACTACCCCCATAGGCTTAGCTGCACAAAGTGTAGATCTTGATCAAAAACTACCCTATAGACTTAGCTGCACAAAGTGTAGATCTTGATCAAAAACTACCCCATAGGCATAGATGCACAAAGTGTAGATCTTGATCAAAAACTGCCCATAGACTTAGCTGCACAAAGTGCAGATCTTGATCAAAAACTACCCCATAGACTTAGCTGCACAAAGTGTAGATCTTGATCAAAAACTACCCATAGACTTAGCTGCACAAAGTGTAGATCTTGATCAAAAACTACCCCCATAGGCATAGCTGCACAAAGTGTAGATCTTAATCAAAAACTACCCCATAGGCATAGCTGCACAAAGTGTAGATCTTGATCAAAAACTACCCCATAGACTTAGCTGCACAAAGTGTAGATCTTGATAAAAAAAAACTACCCTATAGATGTAGTTGAACAAAGTGTAGATCCTGATCAAAAACTACCCCATAGGCATAGCTGCACAAAGTGTAGATCTTGATCAAAAACTACCCATAGACTTAGCTGCACAAAATGTATAACTTGATCAAAAACTACGCCATAGGCTTAGCTGCACAAAGTGTAGATCTTGATCAAAAACTACCCCATAGACTTAGCTGCACAAAGTGTAGATCTTGATCAAAAACTACCCCATAGGTATAGCTGCACAAAGTGTAGATCTTGATCAAAAACTACCCATAAACTTAGCTGCACAAAGTGTAGATCTTGATCAAAAACTACCCCATAGGCTTAGCTGCACAAAGTGTAGATCTTGATCAAAAACTACCCCATAGGCATAGCTGCACAAAGTGTAGATCTTGATCAAAAACTACCCCACAGACTTAGCTGCACAAAGTGTAGATCTTGATCAAAAACTACCCCCATAGGCATAGCTGCAGAAAGTGTAGATCTTGATCAAAAACTACCCATAGACTTAGCTGCACAAAGTGTAGATCTTGATCAAAAACTACCCCATAGGCATAGCTGCACAAAGTGTAGATCTTGATCAAAAACTAAACCATAGACTTATTTGCAAAAAGTGTAGGTCCTGATTAAAAACTTAACCATAGACTTATTTGCAAAAAGTGTAGGTCCTGATCAAAAACTACACCATAGACTTAAGTGCAAAAAGTGTAGATCAAAAACTACCCCACAGACTTAGCTGCACAAAGTGTAGATCCCGATCAAAAACTACACCATAGACTTAAGTGCAAAAAGTGTAGATCAAAAACTACCCCATAGACTTAGTAGCAAAAAGTGTAGATCCTGCTCCTAACTGGTCTGGATCAACATTTTATTCCAATTTTTGTGTAAATGGTGCTAAGCAGACCAAGAGATATGTAACCATTGTGATTTCAAAAGTTTTACCCACCCAGGCAATAATTTAAACATAAATTGTATTTTAAAAATCAGTATTTATGCTTGCTTTTTTTATTTTATGCCATGAATTTTTACATACATATCTCTTATATAATAATATGTTGTATTTTTTTCTATTTTTTAATGCTTTTGTTTGTATATGTATTAGGGTTGTTGTGTTGTTGTTTTTTCTGAATATTATAGTTATTAAGTTGCAACTTACACATTTTATACGTATTTATTATGTTTATACCTAAAGGCCTACAGCTGAAGTTTATCTTTGACTGTACTATGTTATTTAAGAAGAAGTTAGGCAATTACATTTATTTATTAATAGTTCTATTAACAATGTTAAATGACTTATTTTTGCTTTTTATCCAAGGATATTATCTTACAAATAAAAGTGCACCACATAGTCTATTACGGTCATTTATATGTTTGGTATTAAAGCTGGAAATCGCTCATAAACCATGTTAATTATAATTGAATGTCATGGTAGTACAGATTATGAAATTTAAATTCTTTGTCTATTGTTTATAAATATTTATAATCCAGCTTTGGTGCCCGCTTTCGTTTCAAAAACAATTAAAATTTAATAAAAAGACATGTGTTAATATTAAAAAAAAAAAAATAGGAGAACTGTGAAAATAGTCAAAATGATGGGGTTTTTTTCCAAACCAGACAACTAATTTGTTGAATTTGGAATACGTTTGTAAGCTGACCAAGAAGGTGCCTGCTAATTACTGTCTAATTATAAAGATCTTAATGTATATCTACCTGTCATTGGAGCTTAAGTTTAGAGGTTATTTCTAAGTCAAAATCTTTGAAGATTCGATTTCTACTGGATGCAAAATCTAGCCAGTTATCTTTTCCGTATCCCCATTGTTTTTCTTGTGTTGTTTTTTTTGTGGATGGTGGGGTGGTGGGCGGTAGGGGTTTGATGTAAAATTGTATTTGTACCTCTATTGTATATATGTAAAAGGATCGATTTTACAATAGATTCCATGTGATGTCATAGACACTGATAAGACAGGCAGCCATCTTTGAAGGCAGAAGGTAATGCAGGCAGAAATATGTGCTGTATTAAACTCACCACTGTTTTTATTTTTCAGTCTGTATTACTGATTTGTATTAAATTTAACAGCTTTTATGAGGTATTTTAAATATCAAAACTATTTTTGATAGTTTAAAAGGTATATACACAAAACAAAAAAAAAATAAAGTGTTCATTTTGTTTAAGGATGAGCCAATAATTTTATTTATTTCTGTGTATTAAGTTTTTGTGCATTTATCAATTTAAAAAATATTGTATTCTAAAAATATGAATTTCAAGAGCTTTCCAATGGTGTATACTTTTATTTTTTGGATCACAGATAAAGAAACTACAAGAAAATAAAATTTACTCTTTTATACAATTCATCTGAAAATCCCTTGAAGCTGCCATCAAAGATGGCTCCCAAGATAAGGGATTTTCACTGATGTGGAAACTATCTATTTGTTCTCCATTTTAAGTCATGAAAAAACTAGATATTTTCATTACTTTACAATGGTGTCATTGTGATCTAAGGATTTGGGAATTTTAAAATTTAAACTTTTTAAGGGACTTTAATTAAATGGTCAATATGTTAGTAATGTCAAGGTTTGGAATAAACTCCTTGCATGTTTTTTGGTGCGCTGGTTCTACACAGAGATATAACCGGTGTCTTCCTTAACCATGCAGGTACATGTGGCAGGACGTCGCCATTACGGTCATACTTGTGTTCATGCAATGTAGCAAAAACAGTATCAATAGGAGAAAGTGGCGGATAAGTTATAATAGTCTCCTGTGCTTTATTTGTGAACATGTTTGTAGAGGTTATTATTGTTATATGTAATAATGCACACAGTTAAAATCTATGTCATTTTATGTTGTTTAAAAATGTCATGAAATAAAAATAAAAAAGTTAATATTCAGTGTTTGATGTGTTTATTTATCTATCCCATAACTATGTTTTTACTGGTTTGCATGCTTCAGAGCAAGTTCTTAATGAAATAAAAAAACACCACAAAATCAACATTTTTCTTCTAATTTCCTAAGTGTATACACCATCAAAATGCAGTTGACATAAACGTATTTGCATAAAAACCAAGACATGCAAAGATATGTGAAGAAATGAAACTTCTATTAAAGTACTGTTAAAATTACACGTCATATTACACAATAGATTAAAATGTTACATACACAAATTGTGTGGTCAGTCTAATTCTATACCTGTATAGGTAATACAAAACAAAAATATGGGGTAGGCAGGTTGTTCTACTATGTAATTTTGGCTATTATTATCACGAAGCACGACCACTAGCTGACTTACCTATACTATTAAAATGGTCTCGTCCAAAGCCTTGTTTTGCGGGTTGTTCCACTATGTAACGGGTGAAGCAGGTTAACTACCTGACTTACCTATACAAAAAATGGGAAAAATCAACAAAAGGGAGACAACTCAAAAAACTGGTTGAGATTTGAAGTGTTAAAACTGCCCAGCCTCGTTTTGGAACGACTTTGACCTACTTGCCTCGATCTGATACCCGTTTGACCCACATTGGTCAGTTTGTAAACATATCTGACCCACTTAGCCCCGCTGAGACCTTGGTTTGACCTACATAGACCCGTTTTGGACTTATGAACACATTTGGACAACGTGCAAAGGGTTGTCTTGGGACATATAATAGAATAAACCGTATTTAGGGGTGGAAGATGCAAACACTCGCCGAAAATTAAAACCGAGACAACACTTTATTGTTTATTTTTGATGTTTCACTTCTGTTGAAGTTTAAGATTTTCTATTTTAAACAATTTTTTAAACATTTTCTATAAAAGAAAATAAAAAAAAAACACACAAAAATCAAATAATATCAAAAGGAAACCCCTTCACTACATAATGGACTGATTCATGAAATCCCTTCACGAAATAATGGAACGATTCATGAAACCCCCTTCACTAAATAATGGACTGATTCATTTTTATCCGAAGTCCCTTATTTGATTGATATATAGCTAGGCTGCTCCTTGTTAAAAATACAATATATGCTGCCAATTGATTCTATTTTTATTTATTTATTATTTGTTTTTTGTTTGTTTGTTTTTGTTGTTTTTTTTTTGGGGGGGGGGGGGGGGGGAGGAGGCTTTTGATGAATTGATGTGGATTTTTGTCTTAGCTTTTGATGAAGTTTGATTTTCGAAATCTTACCTCCGAACTTTGGGCCGAAGCATCCCAGTACTGGGTCATGGTACACGTGTTTGGAAAATTACTGTAAGAAAAAGACGTATACAACTGGAGGGAAACATTAAATCTTAATTTCAGATGCAGAATACCATTTTATGTCCAAGTTAATCTGTGTGGGCTTTCTGGGGTCTTTGCTCTCCTCGTGGTAGCTCTACTTTAACATGAATCTGCCTTGTTTTGGTACGAAAAACGATACGGAATAAAATCTGGTGTCTTTCTAACGATTTTGTCTTAATTGTTATGAGAACAAACAAAAACAACGATATATGTAATAACATTGATGTCGTATTTATAAAACTAGTTTGAGGTGGAGCAAAATAATAGAGCATGTGCTGTGTTCTAATTATTATGTTATTTCCAAGCTCAGGATTGATCATAATGTCATGTTCACTATCAAAAGCTAAAGCAATTTTGTACAAGTTTTTTCAGAGTTTCGCCATGTTGACACAACTCGATCACACATTTGTTTGACTGAGGTCTATTTATCTCGGAAAATTACGCTGACAAAGGAAATCACGTGCGCAGATTTTTCTGTTCACGTCTTTCTCCAGGCGGTAGACGAGTCCACCTGCACGGATGGGCCGGGCTAAGTGTTTTCCTTTGTTAATGTGAATCGTTCCGAGATCTATACATGTTTATAAAAAGTACATAAGTAACCCTTTGAAAATCATAAAGTCGCACACAAATTCATGCAATCAAACTGGTATAAATTCTTTTTCTCAGACAAAAAAACAAAACTAACCCATATAAATATAGCCCAATGAAATAGGTGTTTTAAGAAGGACACAATGTTAAAATACACTTGTAAAATACCACATAGTACAAAACAAGAAATCGACAACCTTATATTTGACTAAAATCTTCAGAAAACATATGATGAATTAAGTCCTGTGCACCGAACGGGGCTCGTTCCTATACGGTGAGCGGCTAGGCAGTCAGATGAGTTACAAGTAGGCGACTCTAACCGTACGCCACGGGGCGCCTCAAACATTTTTAAGTGTTTGACTTAAAAAGAAACGAAATACATCGTCATGGAAACGACACCTGGTAAAACACATGTCGAACATGTAAGTGGAATAAGCATAAGCATGAAAAACCCCGAATCGTAAATCTGAAATTTAAACTTTTACTCATTTTTTAAATTATATAAAACACACTTTTCCCCTATTATAAACACAACATTTAAACACAATATAAAATGGCTATTTCGGATTATGATTATCAATATTTATGTTTAATATCTTTAAAAAAATAGACATAAATGTAAAATCTATAAAAAGTGCAAACCGTCTTTAATCTTTAAACAAATCACCCAGCAAATAATTAGTTCCGATTAATCAATTAACGATATATACTACTACTTTAATTAACAGTTGCTTTGTATTTTTCAAACATATTTTTTTACATAAGTTAGTTTCGACAATGGTCCAAACGGTGACAAAATCAAGAACTATCTATAAACAAAAACAACAATATGCGGCGTTGGATAGGATTTTAATTAACAACTTATAATAATCAGTTACATCTAAAGAAAATAACATTGTAAGAACCGGTTTAAATGTGGTACCCGATAGTTTGAACTTTTTTCTTTCCAATAACCAAATAACTCAATACCAAAATAAAGTTCCGCCATTGAAATATAGTTCATGATCAAATATGCAAATGTACAAAAGATTGCGGATATGATCTTTATACAATTTAGGGGAGGAGAATAAAATTAGACCAAGAAACTGCCCAAATTGCAATAGAATTGAATATTTTAGCCACGTGATATTTATGTGCGGGTAGCACACACATGCAAGAAAAGAACTAGGAAAAAATTGCTAGTGAATTTATGGATACCAAATATCGACAGAACCACTCTGCATTTTCAGCCCGTAGACCAAGCAGATTTAATTTTAAAAAAAAAACCCCAACTTATTTATATACCGAGTAGAGATATATTTTACTAAACACATTTAGAAAACATATACTTAGGCCATATCCAGTTGAATTCCCTTCTAAAAGTTAAATTGTATACAATTTCTACATACATTTTTAGCGTAAAAAGGATCCTAACAGTAGTACAACTTTAAAATAATCCTACTGCGCGACCGCATAGGCTGATTTCAAATTTCGCGGGCGATAAAATTGTAAACTGCTTTAAAGTGATACTACCACCAAAAATGGAACCGGATTTATTATAAAAAAACAACAACGCAGAAATGTACAGAAATTTTCACATATTCTGAATACAGAATAAAACGTTTTCAGTCTTCCTAACAATTTTGTCTTGCTATGAGAATAAAAAAGCGATACATTTAATAACATTGCTGCCTTATTTATATAACTATTGTAAAGTGGAGTCAGCCTAATGGATTCTCTAAACAATTAGAAAACGATAGAACATAGGCCGTGTTATGAATGATTATGTTGTTTCCAAGATCAGGATGTATGTTGTTTCCAAGCTCAGGATTGGTCATAATGTAAGTAATTTACGACTCTTAGCCGTGCCTTACCTTCGTGTCATTTTCGGGAGTATCCCGCTACCTTCGTCAGCTCTGAAACGTTTGAAGATGCCTTGATCAAACGGAAAATGAGGCTGTCGAAATAAAGCAGCGGCGGGAGAGATTTTGACCTGGACCTTCCGATAGGTGAACACGCCTCTCCTCTGGTCATGTGACAGAGTTAATTCACGTGATCAGCAACAACAACGAAATAAGTAATGGTGAATCTCTATTATGAAGTGTTGTAATATGCCTGAACATTCAAAAAGCAAAATTCAAGTCGAATTGACCACTACAACGAACTAAAAGACACGTTTCTTAACCCAGTTGTGCATACATAGGCCATTTTACGCCTTACACAATAATATAAAATTATTTACTTATTAGCTGGGAAATATGCTGTGATATTGATTAAAGAATAGCCGAGGTCAATAATGATTTTTGCGGTCAATATCAACAGCATTTTTCCCAGCTAATAAGTAAATGACTGTTTTATTACATGAACCATAAATATTTAATAATAAATTGTATTTCTTTAATTATTATCTAAACTTATAAGCAAGAAAATAGTTTACTTGTTGACTTCGTGAATATTGTTCGTCTGGGACGAGTATCCCACAATGCGTACAATTCTAAGGTAGTTTTGAAGATGCGCGCGCATAATATTGATGGAAATTTCGCATTCTATTAACAGACCGGTTAATATCAGCGAAAGCGGGTCAATATCTATATTTGCTGACTCGACTATTTTTATTATTTATTTTTTGTTGTTGTTGTTTTGTTGTTGTTGTTTTGTTTTTGTTTTTTTTTTTTTTTTTGGGGGGGGGGGGGGGGGGAGGAGACCAATCGTATTGCGTCTATTTATAGTTCATGTAATAAACTCTTTTATCTATCAGTAAAAGTCAGCACAACTAAGGGTTTATTTGTATAATGTTTTCACCTAGGATCTATCTTTTTATACTGAAAACACATGTTTCAAAGTACTTAATAATATAGGATTAAATATTTTACAGAAGCACATCAACACTAGTTGAATACTTTAAATCATGTACATTTACTATAAATAAAAGGGTTAACTAAAATTAAAAGGCATTTGTTAAATTAATACATTTACTGAGTCAATTAAATTTAAATGCATGAAGAAACATTTCAAAGTCATATTCTATTTACGATTTTTTTTATTTACTTATTTTGCTATTTTGAAATAATTAACAGTCTTTCGCAAACAAATATGACATACGACATGACTGCTTTGGCATAAAGTAATACGTTGTAAACAAATCCAACTAAGTTAAAGACTGCTTTTGCCATTTTCTTTTATAAATGTGTCTGATTAAATGAATAAAAATTACAATTACCAGGATTCACGGGTTTATATCTCTGAAATTAATTTATTTTAAATAAAATAATTAAATTTAAATATTTTTTCCCATAAATTATTTTGGCTGATCTAGTCTTAAAGAAAAACCCAACTCTTTTATCTTCTGAATCTGATATGAATCATACATAATTGCTGATAAGGTTAAACGACTAAAAGCTGGCCCTACTGGGATTTGAACCCACAAGCACCAGTTTCCAAGAAGTTTCTGAGTCGGTCAAAATCTCTGTCGGTCCATTAAATTTTATAAGTTAAATGGGCCGAGGGTCCACCAGAGTTTTCAACCATATCATTTTCAAAATTCTGAATTATTATAAAACATACATAATATACTTAACTAAATAATGATTTACAGCCTTTTAATGAACCCAACCCCAGTTAGCCTACCAACCTTTTGTGTCAAAATGCCAAAAATTAACTGCTCCGGTAAAATTTGGTCTGGTCCAGTAGATATTGCCAGCTTAGTGTTTTAAAATTTCTTTAGCGAAGACTGCACGACGTTTATCAATTACTCTTTAACTGGATCTAATGAAAGCGCCGTATTTAAATTGCTTTCTTTAAGGTATTATCCTAAATCCGACATGTTTATCACCAAAAAAGAAATGTTTTTTTTTTCAGTTTCTCTCTAATTACTTCTTGATTCTTTTTTTGATTAAGTTCTTATTGTCTCAGAAAAACTCAAATCACGTGCGCATGTCTTTCCGTGCACATGGGAACGTCTTTCCAGAAGATAGACCCGTCCACGTGCATGGATCGACCTGCGCACGTGTTATCCTTTGTAAACGGGAATAAACGTGTTTTTCATGCAAAAGTAACCCTTACCAACCATAAAGTCGCAAACAAATTTCAATAAAACTTTTTACATTGAGTAGTTTTATTGGTTTCTCTGACAGAGAACAACAAAAAAGTCAAATAAAAGCGTTATAAGAATGACACATTGTAAATATACATGTAAAACACGACACGGTACAAAAAAAGAAACCGACTACTGGAACTTTAAAATAAAATCTTAAGAAAACGTACAGATAGTTTCCATGTGATGTCATCGACACTGATAAGACAATTTAAGGCAGCCATCTTTGTGGGCAGAAGCTAATGCAGGCCGAAATCGGGAAATATGTGCTGTTTTAAACTCACCACTGTGTTTTTATTTTTCAGTCTATTTTACTGAATTTTATATCAAATTTAAAAGCTTTTATCAAGTATTTTAAATATCAAAAATATATTTTGATAGTTTAAAAGGTTAAAGAAATACAACCGAAAATGATACACTGTTCATTCTGTTTTAAGTACGAGCCATTTTTTTTTATTTATTTCTGTGTATTAATTCTGTTTCGTTTATCAATTGTAAAAATATTGTATTCTAAAAATATGAATTTTAAGACCTTTCCAATGGTGTATAGCTTTTAATTTTGAGACTACAAATGAAGAAATTAAAAGAAAAGAAAATTTACCCTTCTATACAATTCATATGAAAATCCCTTGAAGTTACCATCAAAGATGGTTGCCAAAAGTTGTTAAACTATTTTTAAATTTCTGTTTACGTAAACAACACATGCATGTCTAGCACACAATAAATAAAAATGAAAAATCATGTTTAGTTTCAGCACCTCGCTTACAATGAGAAGCTCGCTCCTTGCATAGACACTGTTGCAATGGTCGCTTTGGTTAGAGACATTATAACATAAGTAAGATTCGACAATAGTCCAAATGATTACACAAAAATAGAAATATCTAAAAACAAATATGCGGCGTTGGTTAGGATTGTGATTAACAACATACATTAATCAGATATATCTAAAGAAAATAAGCTTATAAGAACCAGTTTAAAGGTGGTAACCGACTGTTTGGACCATCTCGTTCTTGTATAACTAAATAGCTCATTATAGCTATTTTTAAAGACACACGCACACAAAAAAAAAAAAAAAAAAAAAACACACGGAAAAAACAAAACAAAATCGCGTGACTCTTAACCGTGGAGAACACGTTATATCGCATTTCGAGTAAACCGCTATGATGTCGATATTTATTTTAGAAGATATCACTAGTGTGCTTGTGCTAGATTTGGAAAAAAACACATTTAGAGTTGTTTTTTTGTTTTGACGATTTGTACTTTCTTACGGTATACGTAGTGTTCAAAAGCGTCTCTACTGTCTCTAAAGTATAAACTTATGCAGAAATTATGTTCAGATTCCCCAAAGCAGTGGAAAGATATTGTTGCATGTATTCGACATAGGACAACTGTTGAATACCACAATTAAGACACCAAAAGATTGTACATAGTCGGGGTCACTTATAAAATTTACAGTGTATTATCTTTAGCTTACTTTTGTAAAAAGGTATTGATATATCAAAAGGGACAGATTTTTTGTTAATTACAAAAAGCACGTTTTATATAACCCACAAACTAAAGTTTGTAAATACTTGTTAAGCCTAACCCTTTTTATTACTTAAAATTAGTTAAATGCCGTCGTAAAACTCACCGTAAAAATAACAACAATCCAGTTCCGGATTTACCGTGGGCAAGGAAGATTTGAACAACATTACTACAATCGTCAATCAACACGTCTTATGTAAACAATTTAGTATATTATAAGCTAAGGAAAATATAACTACGATAAAAGTTGACAAATAAGCAACATTTTTCCAGCAAACTTATATACTTTGTACTTTGTGCAACTCAAAATGTTTCCTAATAAGTGCCCTTTCTGGTTAGCATATAAAACATTTTTTAATGTTTGCAACAGCAAGATTCTTTAGCTAACAAAAACTACGCAATTTGTTAATGTTCTCTATACATTGTGCTTCCTACAGCTGCAGATAACGAGATATAAAATATTAATAACTTCGCAATATTTTTTCCCTTTTATCGTTTTTTTTTAACTTAAAACTTATAATTATACTAAATACTTATATATACTTATATGTATTTATTTATACTTAAATACTTATAATTATGTTAATTTGTTTATTATTGCTAAAAACAAAGTACGGAAAAAATCCATCCAGAACAAAATTTCTTCTGTTCATTTTAGCAAAGGCAGACAAACAAGCTAATAAAAAGTTCGCAATGCGGATAAATTCCCTGCTGTAAAATTTCCCCAATTTAGCAACTGGTTGTATTGGATCCAAAAAGTTAAGTCTCGTAAATACGATCACATTAACACTTGTTTTTTTTCTTACAAAAATCCAACTTCCAGAAATGCTTTACTTTAAAATTTACGGGCTAGGTTTTGTCTACTTTAAGAATCGATTTTGTCTGCTTTCCTTAAAGAAAATGGGAGTGATTTTGTCCAGAAGGGATTTTGTTTTACACCTGCCACTGTTTGTCTTTTGCTTGGATAGAATTTAAAATTGCACTTTAACTTCTATGTCAGAATCAATCTTAAAATTGTGACCTCGATATATTTATGTAATTCACATTCGTGTCCTTTATCTACATGTATTTTGTCATGATCTGAAAGCTTTCAATGCTTTGGCATGTAAAATTTGTTGTTCTTTATTTTTTGTCATTTTCATGCCCAGATCCAGAACTTTTCTGCAGGGGCGAGGGAAGGTGGGGGGAGGGGAAGGGGAGCCTGACTTGGACATACATTCAAAGGCAGACATAAACAAAATTGGACCATAAAATGCAGCAAATTATATTTTAAGCACGGTTTTCCTTTATGGCATATTTGTAAGTGGGAAGGGAAATTATAAAAAAAAAAACTTGCTTACATTTCCCATATGTTCCAGCAAACTTTCATTACAGTATCATCAGACGTTATGTTTTACAAATATGCATAAATATTGTTTAGATTTCTGTTGGTTACCAAGAAGTTGTGCAAAATTTCGCAAAAAAACAACAACAATAGAAAACAAAAAACAAAACAATAAAACAAAAAACAATTAAACAAATAAAACAAAAACCAATATAATCTAGTATAATACTTACTATTGTTATAACTTATACTCTATGTGACCATCAAAACAGTACACATTTTATGCAATCTATGCAAAGGTTTTATTGGATCACCCAATGGATGTTAGAGAAAACAAAAAACAACTCAAGCCCTGTGTACAATATGCTACCTTTAAGGTCAAGGTCACAGCATAACCTTGAAGCAAAATCGTGTCCGGCCCATAACTTCGTTATTTGAAGTCGGATTTTAAAACTATTTCACAGAAATGATCACCATATTGAGATGACGTGTCGCGAGCAATATTTGGGTCGCTACCTTGAAGGTCAAGGTCACAGCATGACCTTGCAGCAAAATCGTGTCCGCCCTATAACTTTGTTATTTGAAGTCAGATTGTACAACTATTTCACAGAAATGATCACCATAATGAGATGACGTGTCGCGAACAACCTTTGGGTCGATACCTTGAATGTCAAGGTCACAGCATGACCTTGCAGCAAAATCGTGTCCGGCCCATAACTTTGTTATTTGAAGTCGGATTTTACAACTATTTCATAGAAATGATCACCATGTTGAGATGACGTGTCGCGCACAACATTTGGGTCGCTACCTTGAAGGTCAAGGTCACAGCATTACCTTGCGGCAAAATCGTTAAGTTTTGGATAGCGCATTCGGGTGCACTTACCTTAAATGATAGTGCATTAAGGTGCTCATACCTTAAATAAAGACCAAAAATAAATGTCATGATAAGTTAACAATTATTTAGGCCAGGTGAATTAAAACAAATTTATGTGAAAGCTACTATGTTTATTACTTCATTTTAAGCCATAATTATACAAATACAGACTTCAACCTCAAATTAATTATAAATGGCAATAAACAGGAGCATATGATAATTAAAGAACTTTTTGAGGGACCGGTAGGGTATTACTGTATTGCCCGCAATACTATCAAATGCTTGTTTAAGATGGGATGCGCAACAATGCACTAGTGAAGCATGTCATATAATATAAGTCAGCACTTAGTTGGGTAGCAGGGGGAACATTGGCTTTCAATTGTAGAAGACCCCTCAGTTCAAGCATATGAATGTATAGAGTCTCTTCTCTGTAATGTATATGGCAGGAATGGATCCTATATGTGTGTGTGGGGGGGGGGGGATACATCCCCCAACAAACCAGGTAAAATAGTAGAGTTGTGAAAAAACATACATGTAACCTAAAAAAATTCTAGACTTTTAAAGTAAATTTTGTCTGATGACTGCTTAGGTCGAAGTTAGGGTCCCTTACTGTGTATATATATATCTAGTATTTACTGCGATAAAGTTGAATGGATATTGATTCATTACCCCCACCCCCCCATCCCCCACCCCCACCCCCACCAAACATTTCTGGATCCACCCCAGCTGACTGGTGGTATGAAATGGACCTACTGAGACATAGTGTTTTTTCTACACAAATAGATAGTTTCCATGTGATGTCATAGGCACTGATAAGACAGTTTAAGGCAGCCATCTTTGAAGGCAGAACTTAATGCAGGCCGAAATCTGGCAATATGTGCTGTATTAAACTCACCACTGTGTTTTTATTTTTCAGTCTTTTTTACTGAATTTTATACCAAACTTAGCAGCTTTTGTGAAGTATTTTAAATATCAAAACTATATTTTGATAGTTTAAAATGTTTAAGAAATACAACCGAAAATGTTTATTTTGTTTTACGTACAAGCCAATAGTTTTATTTATTTCTTTGTATTAATCCTGTGTGCATATATCAATTGTAAAAATATTGTATTCTAAAATATGAATTTGAAGAGCTTTCCAATGATGTATCGCTTTTAATTTTCGGACCACAAATGAAGAAATTACAAGAAAATAAAATTTACCCTTCTATACAATTCATATGAAAATCCCTTGAAGTTACCATCAAAGATTGCTGTTAAGATATAGGATTTTCACTGATATGAAAACTATCTATATAAAACATGTAACAATAGATTACTTCCGTTTCATGCATAATTGCTGCATAAATTTATACCGGTACCTTGGTTAAGTAAACACTGTTTATAAAATGACCTCACTTATTACACACTACAAATCATGAAGTATGTCGCTTTTATTTTCCATAATTTCCAAATCTATAAATCAAGATTACTATACATGTTTTTATATTCAGATTCTGTAGTAAACTTTAAAGTTTTTAACTCTGTCTTGGGCTAGATTAAATTTTTTAAAAATGTAATTCTTAAAGGCGTTTTCAGGGATTTTGTCTTGAAAACATATAACATCCTACCCATGTTCTGGAGATTTTGTGAATAATTACTTCATAAACATATACTTTAGTTCAAGGCTGCTTGTTGCATTGCCCCAATTGTAAGATGAAATAATGAAATTAAAGCCCAAAATAGTTCATTATTTCCAAATCTATAAATAAGCACTATGGGGATTTCATCTAAAAATAGATATCGATGTCAGAGCTGATTACCCTGATGATCATGTAATGTGATTTATAAAGTAAGTGGTCCCGTATTTTTTTAGTTTAAAAATAGCTAACTGTGCAGCATGGATCAGATAGGAAATACCTATTTGTAATGCCAAATAGGGTGTTATGCTTCACATTTCACATGGATGTAGGACACCAATAAATAGCATTTCGCAGGATCTTTTGAATAAGAATATATAAGCATTGCAACATATATCAAAATAAAATAAATAATAAATAAATAAAACATCACATTTTTGGTGTTATAGCCATATCTGTAAACTGAAAATTTACACATTTAACTCTTTTATTATTGTTATAATACAAATAATGTATTTTTCTTTCTTTTCCATGTAATCTCAATGCCTATACTTTCAATTATATCGATTGTAAGAATATATGACAAAGTCCTTAGAGCATTGCAACAAAATACCAAACTCCAAATGTAAAAGTAAGAACAAATCTGTGATGAGTCAGTCAAAAAAGCAAACTCGACAGTAACCGCCTTGGAACGGTCAGTCGGGTAAATGGACCAACTGGGTCAAGTAATATTTGGTTGCAGGACAGAGAAAAAAAATGGTCCAAACTGTTGGATACCACCTTTAAGATATATCAACAAATATACAATATCAATTAAATATAGTTATGTTTATATTGTATAAATAACTTCTAAAACTTATAAGTACTTTAAGAAGATATCTATACAATATATGCAATAACCATATTTAATTGACATTGCATTTTTATAATTGTGTATTCCTATTTATAATTATACTTATAATAGGTACTTTACAACTGTGTGTTATTAGTTCTAGTCCTTTCCCGAGTCATTGGGCTGGGATGGGATTAGCCGGCATTTTTGCCGATACTGTGCAGTGACATTTCTATCATTATAGCACAGGGGCACTTATGGGGTGCCCAGGGACTGAACCCGGCCGGTCCATTATACGGACATTGACGAGTCAGGCATAATGCTGTTCCCTTAGCCCCGAGCCTTAGGAGGGAAGCCACTAAAGTCTTTGGTTTGACCCGGCCGTGGTCTGAACCCCCGACCTCCTGATCCGCAAGCCGACGCTCTACCACCTGAGCTATTGCGGCCGGTCGGATTCATTGATCAAAAAGATGTGCATATTAACAGAAAGTCAAGCATAGCAAGGTGATTCCCAGTATAACGTACCTAAAAGACAAATATGGGTAAATACAATGATATACAACAAAGAATCAATTCAGTAACATGGATTTTATTTAACAAAATTCTTGATTGGTATGTGTGTGCTTTAAAAATTCAAATATCAAATGATCTTAAGCCTAAACTTATTTCCTGGGTGAAATAAAAAAAAAGATTAATTTGTTCAGTAAGCTCAGTCAGTACAACGTTTGTTGTTTGTTTCATCCCACAAAAACAATTATGGTCATACTGGTGACGTCCAGCTAATTATTAGTGGAGGAAGGCCCTAGACTTAAGTCTGGGTAGGATCACTAGCACACTGCAGGTTAGCTGGAAAACCTCCACACCTTAAAGTTCTCGCCCTGACCGGGACTCAAACGCACAAGGTGAAGGGCTAGGAGTTACAAGTCAACTACTTTAACCCCTTGGCCACAGGCACCCCCTTTTTAGACAATGAATATATCAGGTAATATTTGTTATCAAATTATAGCACAAATAATTCAATTAAAATTCATTTACAAAAGAAAAATTAAAAACTAAACATGTTTTATTCTTCATCTGATAGAGTGATGCATAAAAAATGACAAAGTGAAAAAAGCATATTATCACTTTAGAAAAACAGTTTGCTTACAAAAAATAAACAGGTATTAGGGCCTCCTATATGTGAATTGCAGTCAGTGATTGGATATGTACACTTTGCACGTGCAGCATGTTGCCACAACTTAACATCATACATGTGCACTCTCCCGCTTGTAGAGGGAGGCTCCCTCTTTTAAGGTGCAAAATACTTTGAATATGAGGGGCGTTTTACAGGTTTTTGGAAATCTCCCTATTTTAAAACAGATAACCTTCTTTTTTAAAATACCAAATATTCCACTTTGTAAATCAAAATCTCCCACTTTGGCCACAGAAAAGTTCACATATTACAGAAAGAAAACAAAAGTAGTATACGTTATAAAAAGTGTTTCTTAGCAAATTTTGAGTAGTATAAAATTACTGTCTGTACAAAGTTGTTAACAGTATTCCAAATGAGTCAATAAAAAAAATATATAAAATCACTGGGTAGTCATAAACGATTTCAAATTACTTCAGTCCAATCCCAAAATGTCCCGATAAGTTATGTAAGCCTTCGTATTATCCCGTGACCCGCATTTACTTTGGTCCATATGACCCTTACATGTAATTCGTAAAAGACTTAGGCAGATTAACTCAAAAGAGAGGAAGGCCAGCTGTGTCTTATTCGGAAAGAAAAAGAAGATCATTTACTCCTAGGATGGAACGACACCATTTGATTTCAATGTGTTCAATAAAAATGCCCGATGAAATTATCAATTTTGATCGAAAGCAAAAGTCAAAGTAAGGTTTTAATTATATATATATTTATGGTTAGAAAGAAGAGTAAACATTTTATTTTACTTATTTTGAGCATTTAATCATTCACAATATAAGATCAAATAGTATCTGACCAGGGATGGTTCCAGCGGGGAGATGGGGGATGCATCCCCCCACAACCAACCAAGTAAAAGAGTAGAGTTGTGAAAGCACATACATGTAAGCTATAAAAATACCAGGCTTTTATAGTAAATTTTGTCTCTTGACTGCTTAGGTTGAAGTAAGGGTCCCTTACTGTGTATATATATCTAGTATACACTACCACCACCACAATTTTTTGCATCCACCCTTGTATTTGGGATAGAAAAGGTCCATTCTAAAACCATATATAACTTTAAATATAATTTAAATTTAAATTTAATTTAAAATGATAAAGGCAAACTGTTGGTTACCACCTTTAGTAGAGGTCTGCATAACCAAGTGCTAGAAATTAAATTTCTGCAATTAGTATTGCTTTTAAGAAATGGGACAAAACTTCCCCAAACCAAAAAAT
Organism: Sinonovacula constricta; assembly: GCA_007844125.1. Classification (NCBI taxonomy): domain Eukaryota; kingdom Metazoa; phylum Mollusca; class Bivalvia; order Cardiida; family Solecurtidae; genus Sinonovacula; species Sinonovacula constricta. The sequence goes on from CM017566.1 coordinate 44,680,619, forward strand.
TAAGATTCTGCAATAACTGTTGCTTGGAAGAAATGGGACAAAACTTCCCCAAACCAAAAAATTAAGTTTCTGCAATTATTATTGCCTTTAAGAAATGGGACAAAACTTCCCCAAACCAAAAACTTAAGTTTCTGCAATTATTATTGCTTTTAAGAAATGGGACAAAACTTCCCCAAACCATAAAATTAAATTTCTGCAATTATTATTGCTTTTAAGAGAGAGGACCAAACCGCCCCAAAACATAAAATTCAGTTTCTGCAATTAGTATTGCTTTTAAGAAAGAGGACTAAACCTCCACAAACCATAAAATTCAGTTTTTGCAATTATTATTGCTTTTACGAAATGAGACAAAACCTCCCCAAAACCATAAAATTAAATTTCTGCAATTATTATTGCTTTTAAGAAATGGGACAAAACCTCCCCAAACCATAAATTTAAGTTTCTGCAATTAGTATTGCTTTTAAGAAATGTGACAAAACTTCCCCAAACAATTGCTAGTATATTTTATCTTATCCAATTCTAAATATTGATAAGACAACAAAGTTGATAAAAAAATCATTCCAGTGAGAAAGATTGGGAATTAATTTTCTCCAATAACTGAATCAGTTTAAAAATTACCAAAATTATTGTTGGCTAGGGACATTTGGGAAAACTATAAGGCAGATAGCAGATTTATTCATTGCCGTATTAACCAGCACTCTTTAGCTGCTAGAATCTTATATTTTTATCATTACAGGGGGCTGATAAAGAAATTTTCAAAACAATCCTTAAACTGCATGTCAATTACTCAATTTGGACATAACTTTAAGGTATTAATTAACCACAAGTTTTTGGGTAGCTTGCTTTAAATGAATAGGAACACCTGTGATTTGACACCTTCTGATGACAAACGCTCGTTCATATGAGTGGCAAGTGTTACAAATACCGTCTTTGTAACTAAAGGTTGGTTCTTCATGAAATGCAATGTGTTATTTCTCATTATGGTCAATTTCATTAACCCTTTCATGGCTAAGCCATTTTCAACGCCCCATGCTGGGGAATTTTCTTAAAATTTCCTAAGAAAAGGCCATATGTCACTAAATCACTTATAATTTGGATATGTAAAACTATATATCATTAGAAAGGTAATTGAATATGGATTCTGAATAATTTTAAATTTATTAATTATCATACGATATAAAAATGTTATGGTATTTCAAAAATAGAAAAAAAGTTGAAAAAATCAAGAACTTTTACTTTTTTCTTCGATATTTCACTCCTACACCTTCAAAAATATGAATATTTCTAAGAAAATAAAAACTGTAAGTTACTTCAAGGGGAGTAATTCTGGTCATACTATTATAGGAAATTAGAAATGCTGTAAACGCTAAAAAAAAACAGGATGTACAGTGTATGTATGAGAGCATTGCTAGTGGTCAGAAATAGACGTATGCTGTACGTCAGGCAGCATTGAAGGGGTTAAGAACAAACATGGTAATTTGACTCAATCTCCTTAAATTGGTATCTGACAGTTTGGACCAAAGTTGTTTTTTTCTCAAATAACCAAGTCATTGATATGTGAAAAAGTCCTGAAAATGCTGTTCATTGAAGCCCTAGATCTCTGTGAACAGTGAAACTCTACGCTAGTCATTGCAAACAGGTATTTCCTTTCTGAGCCACACTGCAGAGACAGCTACAAAATAATGTTATGCCTGGATTCAATTAAAGAGGCCATTATGTTACACTGGCATAAGAATTCAGGGCTTTTTTTTCCTTCTTTAGTAGGAGCTGTTTAGTAGGTGCCTTCTCCTCAGAAAAATTCGTTAAAATCATGCAATTTTCCCACAAAAGCAACTTTACATCAGATTTTTTCATTCCCCGTTAAGGAAGAAATCACACTATTTTCCCCAAAATGAGACCCTTCCCCTGGCAGTGAAAAAAGCCTTGGAATTAAAAATGTACTAAAAAACTGTTAAACCTGGATTCTATTAAAAAAGAAAAGACTATTATCAGTATGTTGCGCTGGTATTCGTGTCATTGAAATCAAGCTGGAGCATTTTATGTATGACCATTATGGCCACAATAAGTACAAGCCTCTCAATATGTCTTTCTAAGAGATTTCACTTGTTTTCTTGCCTTTTGATAAGAGCTGCTTGTGCAGCAAGAGTGATGTTCAATTTTAGAGTGTTTACTGGCTTCCTTTTTTTCAACGAACCTTAAGCAAAGACTGAAAGATCACTTTATTCTGGGTTGCAATGGTACATTAAGGGAATTTAGTTGGGCCTCTTTACACAGACATATAGCTAATTTTAATTGCCAGCCTTATTTAACATATGTTAATATTGCAAAATTTAGATACTGTATCATATTTAAGAGGGCTCTGAAAAGACACCTTCTTATTAATGCTCATTTTCACTAATTTCTTTTATATTCTTATCTAAATGTTTTATCTATCATTGACAATTGCTACAAATGTTTTATTTCTTGTCAATGTTTTAGTTACAATTTTGTATTTTGTTAGGTCCCTTTGAGCAATCTTCTAATAAAGGCACCTTAATATATGATAATTATAATAATAATAATAATAATAAAAGCAACAATAATAATAATAATAATAATAATAATAATAATAATAATAATAATAATAATAATTGTACTGTATGTCCAAACTTAGACTTTGCTCACATCAACTTTGTATTTAGGCAGGCACATAGAAAAGACCTCAACCCACTCCTGTTTCAGATAGAAACTAAAACCATAGTAATGTTTTAGAAGACAAATATTGATTTGTTTTAAAATGTTCATTTTATAGTAATATCCATTGCAAATGTCTTAAAGCTTATTTTGGGCTGCAACCAAATATGTTTAAATCTACACAGTTACTTATTTCAAACAATATTTGGATTGCTAACAATCTAAGTACATTTGTATGTGTATGTTTAATGCATCTCAAGCAAGAGTTTTGTATAACTATGTAATAATGACAGGGTGTTTAGAAAAATACATCAGTTTTGCTTAACATGTAGGAGTAGGATAGGTTTAAAATTAAAAGTTGCATTTTTTGTCACGTACACGTTTCTCTGGTCAAAATGTTTTTGTAAATTATTATCTGATTTAGCAACGAGTTCAAATAATTGTACAGTATTTAAAGGTGGTAACCGACAGTTTGGAAAAAAAAACATTTTCATTAAACATTATAATAAACCATTGTTACCTGAACAGGTCTCACAAAATGCTGTTTATTGATGTCCTTCACCTGTCTGACCAATAAACCATAAAGCCACAATCGTCATTTCAAACATGTATTTCCTATCTGAGCCATGCTGCACAGTTAGCTATTTATAAACTAAGAAAACCATGTGATGTTTTAGTTCATCCACATCATCAGGCTGTGATATCTATTTTTAGCAGGAATACAAATTGTTCTTATTTTACAGATTTGAAAAGAATAAACATTTAATTGTTGATAAACGAGTTTTACTGCCATAAAAATTAAATACTGTTGAAATTTGTCAAAGCTTAGACTGAAGGATGATTTTTTTCTACTGAAATCACGAACAAATACCCCAAACAGAGAAAAGATATTATTATAACATATATGGGAAACAAACTGTCAGCTTCCATCTTCAAGGCTAAAGTCCATGTCCTTTCACACACACAATAAAGCAACAATTTAATGAAGTGATACAATAAAGCCAAAAAAATGTTTTATGCTTTAAAGTATTTTTAATATTCACAGTATTAAACATTGCTTAATATGGAACACGGAGTCTAAAGTATGTTAGAAAGAACATTAACATAGCTCTAAAAGTTTAAAAAATAAATTAATGTGCTTTGTAGGAAAAGTTGTTAAATTGTTACTTGCAGTTTGTGAACAAAATTTTTCAAAATCTGCCAAAAAAAGTTAACATTTATGTCTTCAATGTCATCTTCTTATCTGCCAGAAAACAATGATTTTAAGTTATAACAATTCCTGCAGTAATGACTACAAACATAGCAATGACATTTTTATCAATGTTTTATTTTTTTTTATTTATTTATTTAGAAAGATGGTTTAAAATTTTCTTTTTATTTAATATGGGTGTCATGGAAATAAAAAACGGGATGAAAGTATATTTCTAATTAGATTCCAAAATTTTCATTGCTCAATTGTTTCTCCACTGATATATAAATATAAAGACATGTCTTGGACCTGAATACTGATGGCCATATTAACCCCTTCGCTCATGCATTTGCCATTTTATCTTTAATGAAGCAATCATAATTATCAGTCTTATCTTGAGTAGAATCTGCATTACTTAGTGTTTATTTGTTGACTGGTTTGACCATGGATTAACTGTTAAATGATGAAACATACATGTGTTGTACTTTTTTTGTTAAATGACTCATCACAGATTTGATCTTACTTTCAAATTTGGCTTGCATGTGAATATCTTTGTCCTGTGCCTTTCTTAATTTTTTTATATATTGCAATGCTTATAGGACTTTGTCATATATATTCTTATTAGAAATACTTCGAACTGTTTCAAGAAAATAAAATAAAAATAGGTAAAGTACAAGGGAGATAACTCACAATAACAGAAAGAAGATGGCTTTAAAAAGATTTAAAAAGTGCCAAGGTTGTTATACCTAAAAAATTATGCCCATGGAAAATACTGATGCCACAGTCATAAAAAATTACAATATGACCTCACAATCAGGATATTTTTAACAAACTAACAATGGCAAAATGGGATGAGCATTAAAGTTTTGACGAACATGGCATCTATGTTGACTGTAGTCTTGTTCAGCAAATTGTAGATATGTAATGGATTTTATACTGACCTGATGGAAAGTCGAATGTGCACTTGGGTAGAAAATATCAATAATAGGGCAAAAATGTCCCTACAACGTCATAATGGTCATTTGATGTAAACATGACATATAAACTTCCAGACCCATTGATTTACAACAGTGTTGCAAATCAACGAGTTTATTTCTCAAAATGAACATTGGAAATTGCCTCAAAAGGTCATTAATTCTATTGTCTATTATTTGTATGTTACTCAATAAATATCACAGTTATACAGTATACTGCCCATATATTGCCCCTTTCAGATACTATGTCCATCTATAAATGGAAGCAATATATACAAATGTAAACAATGCAAGGGTTTATCTTAAAAATTTCATGTACTATGAACAAAAAGGTTAAAAAGCTCACCATCCAGGGCATCTGTTAATGTAACTGTGTTACTTGCACTTATGTGGATGGCAGTTGTCTATTTCAATGCTTGGATGCTGATGTTCCAGTCTCAGGATGCTGAAAATATAACAAATATACCACAAAGAACCAGGGTCAATATAAAATTGTAAATGTAATGAAGAAAATTTAAATGAACTGATTGTGGGGAATTTTACTTAGTAAATAGCTTTCAGAAATGAATTATTTTATTATGATCTATATTTTATATTACATTTTAATAATGTTTAATGCAGTAAAAAAATTTACATGTTCATTTTATATCCTGGTGCTACCCTAATAAGACTTTATCAAGCATATGTGCATTTTCATACATGTGAACTCTCCCACTTTTGGAGGGAGACTCCCACCTCTAAGGTTCAATATTATTTGAAAATAAAAGGGGTATTTTACACACATTCAGAAATCTTCCTACTTGGAAATGGATACCTTCCTTCTTTGTTTATAAATAAATAACAAATCCCGCATTTTGTCAGTGAAAATCTCCCACCTCAGAAAAAGTCCACATGTATTCGTTTTACAAAAAAATCTGAAGTGTAATGCTAACAATTTTAACTTCAGTAACAACTTCCTATTTAACAATAAAACAGAAACTAGTAATAAAATATCCATTTATTTTCTTTTAAAAAAACACACTACCACTGAATTTAAGAGAATGTCAATTTGGTAACGTGCCGATATGTCAAATACTTACCTAATATTTATGAATATCCATTTGTCACTTTCTGAAGGAAGCACCACTGGACGAGTTTACTTGTACTTTCATAGATTATCACAGCGTGGTCATCAAATCTGTAAAGATAATAATCACATACACTTTTTATTTACTAGTATTTATGATTTACAATATCATTTTGAAGACCACATTAACTTATAAATGATGTTTACAGTAGAAAAGTTTTACCACGAAATTGTATTACATTTGACTTCACGTGCAATACAGTTGTAAACAGTGATTTAACAAGGGAGGTAATCTAAACGAATGTTGTTTTTTTTATATTTAGATTTATACCTGGATTTATCTCCCATCTCAGTCATTTAAAAGTAATATAAATTAATAAATTATCTCTCAGTTAATTTGTATTTATTCCAAGCTTTAGGCACAGTTGCCATTTTAGATCATTTATGATCTAGATAATAGCAAATAAGTGTACTTGTAGTACTGTATACTAAAATGTTGTATTATTTAAATAGTGATTAAGATTGTGTAAATAAAAGTAGATCTTGTTTAGTTGTTAAATAGTATCAAAACAGTTTTGCTATGCTGTTGCTATTAATTTGTAAGTTACTGACTGTCATAAGTTTTAGTTGATTATAAGAACATTGTGTATTGTATATATTACATTATGTATTATATATGTAATATAGATGCCACATAGGTCATTGACCTTCTGGAAATAAAATAAAACTTGAAATGTTTACGAACAATCGCGATAGATATAGACTGCCAGGTTTATTTTTTATTTACAATACTTCTTGGCCGACAGATTTAATTTAAAGGTGGTATCCGACAGTTTTGGCCATTTTCTTTCAAGTAACCAATTAAGTCATTGTTACCTTAAAAGCTTTTGCAAAATGCTGCTCATTTATGCCCAAGGTATATGTTAACTGCTAAGCTATAATGTATTTACTGCAAGTAATTCGAACAAAAAATAATAGCATGTCGATTATTGTTCTTATTTATTGACCTTATACGAATTGGTACCCACTATCTGCAAGGCAGGGGCTATCCAGGAAACTTTGGTGGGGTGGGTTTGAATCAAGACCCATACAACTTTATCGCAGTAAATGCTAGATGTATAGACATTGTTAGGGGCCCTTTCTTTGAAAGCTTATTTTTTTAAGGTGGCAGGGGCGGATCCTGGATTTGTTTCAGTGGGGTCTTAACTAAGCGAGCGCCAGGTGCTGGCCGTACTAAGGGTGCATGCTCCCCTGGAAAACTTTTGAAAGGTAGCAGCGAAATAGGGCCGTTTCCAGCACTTCAGAAGCTGCTAGAAACTTTTTCTATGACCCAAGACCTCTCTCTCTCTCTCTCTCTCTCTCTCTCTCTCTCTCTCTCTCTCTCTCTCTCTCTCTCACACACACACACACACACACACTCTCTCTCTCTCTCACACACACACACTCTCTCTGCGACAAAGATAATATATAATAATATTTTTTTCATGAGATGAGGGGTGAGGTCAAATTAATCCAAAGCCATACGAGTAGGATGATAGTCTCTGGATTCATACGCCCACAGGAAAAATGACATTTAGAAGCCAAATAGGGCCATTTCTTGCCTTTCAGATGTTTGGCAGACCTTCATACAACGTATGTTTGTACACAAATTGTTTAATTTTAAATGCGTTTTATAAAGACATTTTTATGCGTAAATTCGTACTTACTAGTCTTATCATAAGCTCTGGATACAGATGTGACAATAATAATACTAATTCTACATGTATTAAGATGGGCACACCCTGAAAAATTAAATGTTAAAAATACCTGAATGGAAGGTATTTATATGGCAATATCAGAGGGTCCCGGGCAAACCCCGAACCCCGCCAGATCCGCCCGTGTACACACACACGCGCACGCACACACACACACACACACACACACACACACACACACACACACACACACCTACACACACACCTACACACACACACACACACACACACACACGCACGCACGCACGCACACACACACACACACACACACACACACACACACACACACACACACACACACACACACACACACACACACACGAGCCACTAGATTAAATATTAATTATTCATTATAACTAAACAAGCTTAAACAAGCTTAAACATTATTGTGATTTGACCGATCAAAAAAACATTCCAAGATGACACTTTAGAAATCAGTATTGTGGCAAGATTAGAAATATATACCATTTCCAATCATTAACTGGGGTTGCCTGCATAATCTTGTACGAAGTTTCAAATGACAAATAAATTTACAGCTACGTAAGCAATGAGCGTTTCTAACCATCCTTCGAAAAAAACATAAACAATTAGAACGATCTCAAATGGGGGTAACGTAAACCCCGACGGAAATCAAGAAACCTTTCTGCGGTCATACTTGAATGCCACCAGATCAACACTCATCTCTCTCTCTCTCTCTCTCTCCCTCTCTCTCTCTCTCTCTCTCTCTCTCTCTGTACAAATCGTATTAATTTTGCATGCAGATAAAGCGCCCCAAATCTGTCAGAACGCATTAATCGTTGAAATGCGCGACAGAAGGAAAAGCTCCCTGTTTGAGATGTTATCCGACAGTTTGGACAAATTATTTCTCAAAATGTCAAATTAGTCATTGTTGACTGAAAGGTCCGGCAAAATGTTTATTGATGTCCTAGATCTGTGTGAACAGTTAAGCATAAATCACCACTCGTTATTGCAACAAGTATTTCCTATCTGAGCCACGTAGCTATTTATTAGCCCAGAAAACCACGTGACCACTTACTTTTGAGATCACGTTATATCGTCATCCGGGTAATCCGCTCTGACATCGATAGCTGTTTTAAGCAGAGACCACTATCTGGCTTTTTATGCATCTGGAAAGAATGCACATTCAGAGAGAGAGACAGAGAGAGAGAGAGAGAGAGAGAGAGAGAGAGAGGAGAGAGAGAGAGAGAGAGAGAGAGAGAGAGAGAGAGAAAGAGAGACAGACAGACACAGAGAGAGAGAGAGAAAGGGAGAGAGAGAGAGAGAGAGAGAGAGAGAGAGAGAGAGAGAGAGTGTGTGTCTGTGTCTGTGTGTCTGTGTCTGTGTGTCTGTATGTGTGTGCGTGTGTCTGTGCGTGTCTGTGTGTGCGTGTGTGTGTGTTTTTTCGCGATTAGTTTTGCCTAAAAATTCAGTTAATGTTCAAGTTCTTATTTATTAAGACTATGTGTTTCGATACTGTTATATGTATTTGATACAGGCAAGTATTGGATACCTTTAACCGGTTAAAGTACTTCCTTCAGTCAACTGACCGTTTAAGCAGGGTTAGATCCAGTGGGAGAATAGGGGGATGCATGTCCACCCCCACTATCCAGGTAAAAGAGTAGAGTTGTGAAAACACATAGATGTAAGCTTAAAAAGTAGTAAGGTTTTGAAGTAAATTTTGTCTGTTGACTGCTTAGGTCGAGGTTAGGGTCCTTTTCTGTGTGTCGTATATATATCATGTATTTACTGCAATAAAGTTGAATGGGTCTTGATTCATACCACCACCCACCCACCCAACCACCAAAATGTTCTAGATCCGCCCCTGCGTCCAAGTGAGCCAACATTTGGGTGTAAAAAAGTATGTACGTATTGTAACGCACTGTACCAACATTTTATACGTTTGAAAGAAGAATAAACAAATTTATGAATAAACCTTTCCTTCACATTCAACTAAACATCAAATTCGATTTGGACGAACATGAGTAACACAAGAAAGTCGTTGATGCGAAGCTTCATGAAGAGATAAAGAGATTAAAGCAATATGGGAGCTGTAACAAAGATACTTGAAACGTTGTGGTTTTCATTTGAAAATTTTAAGTATACTATAGATAGTTTCCATGTGAGGTCATCGACAGTTTAAGGCAGCCATCTTTGTGGGCAGAAGCTAATGCAGACCGAAATCGGGAAATATGTGCTTTATTAAACTCACTACTGTGTTTTTATTTTTCAGTCTATTTTACTGAATTTTATACCAAATTTAACAGCTTTTATAAAGTATTTAAAATATCAAAACTATATTTTGATAGTTTAAAAGGTTAAAGAAATACAACCGAAATTGATACACTGTTCATTTTGTTTTAAGTTTAAGCCAATAGTTTTATTTATTTCTGTGTATTATTTCTGTGTGCATTTATCAATTGTAAAAATATTGTATTCTAAAAATATGAATTTCAAGAGCTTTCCAATGGTGTAAAGCTTTTAATTTTCAGACCACAAATAAAGAAATTACAAGAAAATAAAATTTACCCTTCTATACAATGCATATGAAAATCCCTTGAAGTTACCAACAAAGATGGCTGCCAAGATAAGGGATTTTCACTGATGTGGAAACTATCTATAAAGCTCGAGAAAAGGTTTGTAAAACTTTTATTCCTGAGACCATGACTGGTTTAAATCAAAATAAAAAGAAATCCCGACACCATTTAATAGGTTTTCTATTTTCTAAAACGTTTACATATGTAGAAAAATGCAAACTTATTATAATTAACTATACAACTAAAGTGTACAAGCAGAAAATGCACATGTGCAACAGCCTCACATAACACAAACAAGTATTATTCATATAGTATTTTCTCGAAAGTAGTATGTATCTTATTATTTAGTTTCAAAGATATTTTGAAAGTTACAGACACACACAAATAAATATATAAAATCAAATTAAAACATAAAATAAAACAACGTTTACCGAATTAGGACCCGTCTTTTATGAAACAAACTTTGCCCATATGCAAATTTCACTGAGCATTCCATATATAGGCGTCGCGCTTCAGCGCGTCGCCAATAATCTGGTCCGTCTGACTTTGCCTTTCCACTGGTACAAAGATGCCGGCAAATGGACAAAACGCATATGTTTTATTTGTATTAATAAAATTTAATCACCAATGAACCCTTTAATGACTATACACTACAATGTAGCATTTCTAGACTAAAGATGACAACGTCATCTCCAAAATATGCCTTTAAAGAAAGCAATGGCCTGACATTAATATGTAGCATTTTCAGACTAACGCCAGCATCATTTATAAAAGTATTACCCCAAAGCAAGCAATAACTTGACACAAAAATGCAGCATTTCTAGAGAAATGACAACATCATCACTGAAATAGCTCACAAAAGAAAGCATTGACATGACATTAAGTTGCAGCATTTATAGACCAATCAAAATGTCATTACTAAAATATACTATAAGAGAGACTATTTCATTTTTAGTTGGGTGAACAATCCTCATTTTGAGGGAGATTCAGGTCGTACTACATTCTGTGGTATTAATATATCCCAGCTTTTGACATATATTTGCATATATATAGTATATATATATGATACCTATGCCAGAAAACAGGTTAACAACAAAAATGTTCCAAAAACTGTACAATTTAACCAAGTGAGAAATGCATATTAATTCTTCGTTCGCCCTACCATCTGTGCGATGGGATGGGATTAGCCGGCATTTTTACCGATACTGTGCAGCGACATTTCTATCATTATAGCACAGGGGCACTTATGAGGTGCCCAGGGACTGAACCAGGCCGGTCCATTATACTGACACCGACGAGTCAGGCATAATGATGTCCCCTTAGCCCCGAGCGTTAGGAGGGAAGCCACTACTACCAACTTTAAAGTCTTTGATTTCAACCGGTCGGGATTGGAACCCACGACCTCCCGCTCCGCAACCTAACGCTCTACCACCTGAGCTATTGCGGCCGGTGCCTACCATTTGTATTGCCTCAAGTTATAATAGTAATATGAACACACTTTTGCAACCCTATATAATCCAAGATAAATGTGATATTAATTGGAATGGAAAGGTTTTTGAGGCCACACACAAAAAAAAAAACTTCTTTTTTTTCAGAAAAAAATCTTTTCGTCTCTATAAGTATATCCTATATTTTCAGCCAACTTGGGTAGTCGCCCTTGCCTACAGGGGAGATTGCACAGCAGATATCACGTCTATACATTGTCTTCTTTCACTATATGTCGTAATGTTTGCAAATATATTCTCGGCCTCTTATAACATTAATTTGAATGTATATACATATAAGAGCTTTCAAATACAAAAAATAAGTTTTGAACGTTTTTCTGTTCTCACTTTTTATATGCTAAATTACATTTTGGCGATTTTCTTTGTGTTAGAATTTATTTTCTTTGGCATGATTTCATTACTTTTTATTATTTGACGTCATTGTCCAGGTTGATTCACTATCGTGTTTTTTTCCGAACTGATCTGTTCCTTGGCTTTTTCATATTCTCTTCAGTTGTTTTCGTTGTTTTATTACACTGCACCAATACGACTATAGGAATTTTGGCGACATCCAGCTAATTATTGGCGGAGGGAGACCCCAGATTTATGTAATTCATTGAATTAAGTGCATTTTTATTCAGTTATATACACCGTGTAATTTAGCCGCATGTACTCACTTTTAGTCACTCACTTAGATAAAAAAAAATATTTTTGGACTGGAAGCACCTTCAGGCGGCTCGAGATAAGAGCACCGAAAACCATTTTAAGCATCACATCATTTTGTTGGCTGACGGAGCGATATCTGCTGATGTTCTCTGTCAGTGTATTTTGGGTTTGGGGTTTACGGCGCCGATCTCTGTAATTGTAATGCTTAGGCTAGGTTTTGGTCACATTTACATTTTTTATTTAAGCCTTAGACAGTTTTGTTTCAAATACACATGTTTTCTTTAAACTGCTTGCTGCTTTCGCTGAGAAACCCATCAGGAAGTGCGAGATTAAAAGTTTTTTTAAAAGTGATTTAAGCACCCCAGTCAGTCTTTTAGCCGACTGGATGTTCTGAGGCGGAAATTGTTTGGTCTTCTCCATTTAATATAATATCTCATCGCAGTTGTGTTTTGTTGTTGTTGTTTGTTGTTGTTGTTTTGTTTTTGTTTTTTGTGTGTAGCATTTACATTTGAAAACCTGAAAAATCATGCAATCCATATTTTTATTTTTGTAAAAAAAACAAACAATAAGTAACCTAAATAAAACACGTTCACTCAATCAAACGGATTTCTTGCAATGATTTTTGGACTTGAACGCGTGATACTATGACGACAGAGACCGCTGTGCATGTAAAGTGTCATCTTTAACAATTGTCAATATATTAATGCGCGCATGACGAGATAGCATTAAGCCTGGCTCGTTAGTATAACAACGTCACGACATTTGGTTCAGTAACTTCGGAACCATGAAATTACAGTCCCTGCTATCTAAATGATTGAAAAGCAAATTGAGATGGAGTTTCGAGGTTTCAATTTAATTTACTGACATGTTCATTTGGAACAGATCAATGACGTAATGATGTAATACGTTCAATAGAATACACAGAGATGAATCCAGGGGAGGGGAATGAAGGGATGCCCCCACCCTACGAGCCATGTAAAAGAGTAGAGTTGTGAAAACACATGTTTGTAAGCTTAAAAAATACTAAACTTTTAAAGTTAATGTTGTCTCTTTATTGCTTAGGTCGAAGCTAGGGTCCTTTGCCGTGTATAAATATCGAGTATTTACTGCGATAAACTTGAATGGATCTTGATTCATACCCCCACCCCCACCGAAATTTTCTGGATCCGCCCTTCGGGAAAAAAAACAATAACCAGGCCTTTTTTCTCCCAAGAAAATAAATTACCTGTTAATGACAATCAATACAACACATAACTAAAGAAATAAGGAATAGTCTTAAAGTTTGGGGTATATGAAACAATTCCAGTCCATTTGCGTTATTATATTAATTCTCAAATGAAGCATTTTTGAATCGTGCCTTAAAGTTGGAATAGCTCGAGACCAGGTTCAATTGTATGTCTAGTTAAAATCTTACGTTATAAAGAAAAGCACTGGACAATCTCTTCTTATACGAGTTCATGTAGATGTATAATAATAATAATAATAATAATAATAATAATAATAATAATAATAATAATAATAATAATAATAAAAATAATAATAATAATAATAATAATAATAATATCATAAGATACATTACGTTTTAAGGTTTGGATAAACGCTGCTTGTAAATGTCCTAGACGTGTGTTAGTGTTGCCTGCAGGGGCGGATCCAGGAAATTTTGTGTGTGTGTGTGGGGGGGGGGGTACCAATCAAGATTCATTCAACTTTATCGCAATAAATACTAGTTATATACGTACTAAGTATGGGACCCTAACTTCGACCTGAGCAGTCAACAGACAAGATTTACCTTAAAAGCTTAGTATTTTTAACCCTACATGTATGTGTTTTCACAACTACAATCTATTGCTTGGTTGGTGGGAGAGATGCATCTTTCCCCCCACCCACCCCAACCCCCACCCTCACCTCGCATCCCCTGGATTCACCCCTGGTTACAAACACATTATATTAGTGGGTGAATCCCACATCAGCATACACAGAATAATTAGCATTTTGCAGAACCAGAGCTTAGAACTGGCAAAAAATACATAGCTGAAGTATCAATGTAATCTGGGTCACTCTATTTGTAAGTGATAAAAAATCGTCGCAAGATCCAGTCATTGACAAATGAGAGTTTGTTCCCGTCAGTCTCGAAGACTGTATATGTTGTAGCAGAAACCCCATCGTCTATAAAAATGTTTATTTAGAAAAGAGAAAAAGTCGGATTAAGTACTTTATGACTTTCACAATACAACATAGTACTACTGTCGTGAATATGCGTAGCTTTCTGATGTGTTATTGCCGGCTACATGAATGCTCTGCATCAACTTTTCTTTTTGTAACTACATGTACAAATAAAACCGGCTGACAAATTTTGAAACGCTTTTAATACAGGGCCCCGCCAACGCTAGATAGTAGCAAGTATGTCATGATTTCTTCTTTCCAATAACCGTAGTATGATGTGCTTATGAAAAGAAAACATTGACGACCTTCGACCAAAATGAATGAATCATAAATTGATGAACCATAGAATATAGAAACAGCTGGGGTCTTCTGAATGCTAATGCGTAAGTCATTCAAAGTTGAAAATACCCCCAGGAAGGTTTTTGTATGTGTGAATGGTCAGCCCATTTCAAATTTAGATTAATGGTAGCTTGACATGAAACAGCGTCCACTGGTGTAAATGTGCAAGATTAAAAAGGGCGTTCGACCAAAATATGTTTGGGTGAAAACTCGCCTTTTTATTAATGCTCATTTGCGCGAATTTCTTTTATATTCTAAATGTTTTGTTTATAATTGCCAATTGCTACACATGTTTTATTTCTTGCCAATGTTTAAGTTACAATTTTGTATTTTGTTCGGTGCCTTTGAGCACTCTTCTAATAAAAGCACCTTAATATATGGTAATAACAATAATGATAATAATAATAATAATAACAATAATGATGATAATAATAATAATAATAATAATAATAATAATAATAATAATAATCTTCATTTGTGGTCCAAAAATTGAAAGCTATACACCAAGAGCTGATAGTACGGCATATTAACGAACGAACGAACGAATAGTTTATTTCAAATTTGTACAACTAAGGCACATCATCTTACAAAACACGTAATTACATTAAAATACATGTGTGATCACTGGTATAGACAAAACACGACATTAAAAGAAAACAGACAATGTCTGACAAGATATTGTTGTCTATATAGCAATAAACGTAAAATATTTAAGAGTGTTAAACAACAATACTGTTTCTAACTAACAAAGCTGACTTAATGTATTTGGCCAATTTAAATAAAATGTTTTCGTCCGGGGAGGACAATAACTGATTATATTTAAATACTGAAGGTCTTGTGTAATAAACACGATCCAAAAAAACGTCTACGTTAGTTAGTGTAGCATGGACAAATGCAGATAAAATGGTAAACATCCTCTACGTCTTGCGATCCACAATATAAGCAAAAACGCTCATTGCTGAGAATGTTTGGTCTGCCATAACGTCCTGTGTGAACCCGCAAAGAATGACCAACAATTCTAAATTTGGTAACAATACATCGAAACCCAATAGGCAGTGCGTTTAAGTAAAGTTCGTAAGTAAATTCTGATTTGAAATGTTTATATTCGTACAAAATGGGACTCCTTTCCACTGATGCTCTCCATTCTTGTATGAAACAGTCAATTACACGTTGTTTAAAAGTTTGTGGAAATGTATTTTGTAATACAGATTCTGGGTTTAAGAATACGTCAGAGAAACCAAAATCATTTAACAATTTTCGAACTTTAGAGACCCAGTTTATTTTCTTCTCTACACACTCCTTGAGGTTTAATACGTATAACTTATGTAATATTATGTTATCTGTATTTAACAGTTTTATCCAGTATTTTATTATTTTAACATAGCGACTAATATAAAGCGGGTATCTTGACAATTCACCATAGACCCCAGCTGAACATGTGTTAAGACAAACTATTAAAAAACGCTTACAGAACTTTAAGTGAATTCTTTCTAGGCATTTTGCTTTCATAAAACCCCAAGATTCAGCAGAATAATTTAAAATAGAACCATCAAAGGCATGGTATTTTCTGCAGCTGGACAATAGTGTATTTAAAGCTTTAAGTCCTTTATCTCCAATATGCTCTTCATGCAAAACAAAACTTCCGTTATATTTTATAACTGTACCAAGGTAATTAAAACTGTCTACAACGTCTATGGGCAAACCATTATATGTCCATAATTCATCTGGTAGTAATGTTCCCCTTTTTATAAAAAACATTATTTTTGTTTTTGCTTCATTAACTTCCAGTCCCCACTTACAACAATAATTAAACAGTAAATTTAAACTGTTTTGCAGATCATTGGGCGAATTTCCTAGAACAGGCATGTCATCAGCAAATAACAATAGTATCAAGGTTATGCCATCCAGGTTTAAACCAGAGTTACTAACCTGCTTTAGAAATTATTCTAAGTCGTCTAAAAATAGTGAGACTAGGACAGGAGACATTATCTCCCCTTATTTCAAGCCTAAAGAGTACTCAAAAAACTCTGAGAAGCTGTTACAGTGTTTGACACACGATTTGACATGGATATACATACTTTTAATAACATTTAATACTTTCCCATCTATGCCGCATTTATACAGTTTATACCAAAGCGCATTTCTATATATACTATCAAAACATTTTTTATTATCAATATAGTCTTAATACAAACGTTTGTTGTTATTAAGGTAATGCTCAACAATTGACATAAGTGCAAATATTGCATCAGTTGTTGATCGACCCTTTCTAAAGCCAAACTGCGGGTCCGATAATGTATTGTATTTGTCGCAATAAGACGAAATACGATGGTTCAAAATTGTTGGGAATAGTTTTGAGAGACATCTTAATAGAGCAATTCCACGATAATTTCCCACGTCATTCTGATCCCCTTTCTTAAACAACGGTATGATAATCCCCTTCGCCCATTTATCTGGAAAACAACCAGAATTCAATATTGAATTAAACAATTTACTCAATGACGGTGTTAAAGGGATCTCAAAAGCCTTATATAAGTGACCCCCCCCCCCCCCCATTTATTGCCCCACCCAGCATGTGAGGGCATCTGTTTTCTGATAAGCCAGGCTGCCACAGTCTGTAACGATGTGTCTGTCACACAGGTATTGTTCAAGATCCAAGTGTATGTATGCTATATCTGGGGGTTGAACATAGTCATTCACAGTTTGTAAAGGAAACAGTTGTGAATATACCAATTACGCAATCATATATATATATATATATATATATATATATACATATATATATATATATATATATAAATCTTTATTTGTTTTCTTTCTTACTTTGTTGGTTGATTTTGTTATTTCTTATACATTTTGTTATTTCTTTCATTCTTTTAGTTCTCATATATATTTAAAGTTATATTTTATTTTTATTTGTAAAATGTAACGAAACGATTCTAACAAAAGCAATTTAAAAAGTCATTCATTGTCAGAATAATGTCCTTCAGAGTCATTTTGAATACTAAAACTTGTATCTCTCACTGTATTTTCAAAATAAATATTTAGCTATGAAATAAATACATAATCTTGCAGTTACAAAATTGACACCTAGTAATTAATGCAATAAAGAATTTGTAAGGGATCATATAGTAAACAACCCACATTATCACTAACAATAATGTTTGTGGCTTTGTGTAAAACTAGCCTACTGTCTCACATCCATACTAGCAGGTAATTTAGTTTTGCATTAACCCATCAGAGGTATTACTGTGACAGTTTAGTACTATGTTGGCTAAAGACTCCCTGCAGTGATGACCAGCAATTAGCAGGTCTGGTCATAGCATGTGGGGGCCTGGCTCAGTGGGATACCACATTCCTTTCGAGATGCCTTTAAGATATCTCTACACTCGATGAAATACTCGTTTAATAAACGATCAATACCGCAGGTTTTATTCCTTTTCAGTTTTTTTATTGCTCCTAATATTTCATCATTTGAAATAGTATAATCTAATTCGTCATTTAAATCCTGAGAAAAGTTATGGTCGCGACAAAACGATTCGGCTTCAAAATTTTTTCGTTCTGAATAGATCGTTTTCTAAATTGGCAAAATATTCCCGAAATTGTTCAAGTGATAAGGATTCGCCACGTGATTTTTGATTTGGGTTTTTAAAATACTTCCAAAATTCTCGCGGTTTACTTTTCCTTAAACTTTCTATTTCGTTAATTTGTTTTATTTTAAACAATTTCCGTTTCTTATTTAACAAATTTTTATATTGCTTTTTACAGTCACATAGATATTCGCAGCTAAGGTTTGTATTACGAGTATGAAAAATACGCAATGCAGCTAGATATCGCGTCGTGTAAGTTTCACATTCATCATCATACCATTCAGCTTGCTTAGCACACGAGCCTGAATTAAAGCCTGTTCTATTAGATGGTGATGTTTTAACTTGAAACAGTGGATCAGCCGCCTTTCTTATAAAGGATGTAAAATTGCCGACCGCTAGATTTATACTCTCTTTCGATTTTACATCAATATTTAACATAGCGGCATCCAACTGATCTATATTACGCTGCAATTCGAAGCGAAAAGCTGATCTGTTTTCTGCATTCCAACGATACTTAAAATCTGAATATGTTTTGGTCTCTATGACTACATTATTGCAAAATATACAAACATATACAGGTGCATGATCACTCCACACATTTATACTATCGACTGAGAAATCGGCTAAACTTGAAAAGCTGTGTTCGTGGTCAACAGGTAGTTGAATAACCGATCACTGTGTAATCTACCATTTAACATGCGTAATCCTAAGGATTTACACAGGTCAATCAATCTACTGCCAAATCTATTACATTTGGTGTCCTGTGAGGCCCGTCGGAGGTGATTATCTGGCCTATAATGTGCATCATCGAAAATTTTAATATAATAATGAGATATGTAATCGTTTTTACAAACAACTCGACTATTAAAATCCCCTGCAATATACACAGTTCCTAATCGTGAAAATTCATTTACATCATTTTCTAAATTGTCAAAAAAAATCAATATCTACAACATTATACGCTGGTGAGTTTCGGGCCAAATATAGACCCCGCATATGTATATATCTGTTTCAACTTTAAAGAACTCACGGTTAAGCTTAATCCAAATTATAGAGTTTGCAGAATTACGTTCGACAGTTATGCCATCATCTAACGACTCCTTGTAAAACAACGCAACACCACCGCTACACCTCCTTGCGTTTATATGTTGAAAATTCCTAAATAAATTGTAAGATTTAAAACCATTCAACTCGATGTCACTGGAGGCATTTGCCCATGTCTCATACAGAAAAACAATATCAAATTTTGATAAATAGTCAACAAAAGCCGGATCGTCCTTTTTAGCACTGGAAAGTCCATTAACGTTCCAAGATAGCACTTTTATGTCACCCCCATCGTACCCCTACTCCCGTACAGCCCGGCCGCCCACATACAGCGTGTCTTATGAAATCCACACGTTTTTACCCTTATTTCTGGCTTCCTTCATCTTGGGCACAAGTCGTCGACGTTTATCTGCCACTTCTTTAGGAAACTGTTCGTTTACATAATAAGTCGTCCCTTTAAGAGTTTTGGCCTGTTTTCGCACAAATTCTCTATCTTTGAAGCGGTTAAATTTAGCTACTATCATTCGGATTCCATTGCTCTTCTTCGCACCCATTCTGTGAACCCTGTCAAACTCAATTTTCTCTGTGCATTCTTTAGCTATCTTCATCTTTTCTTCTAGAAACGATCGGAGAATCTTGTCAGTGTCCTCACTTGACTCGTTACTAATCTCCTCGATGTTTGCAAATACTAAATTATTTCGCATGGACTGGATTAACGTGAAAGATCGTTGAAAAAGCACTAGTACGCGAAGAAGTGGGTTAAGGATATGTTGATGAATGATTAAAGTTTAAAAACAACCAGAAACAATACGTAGCTTTATATTTACCTTTCACTTGACATTATCTTTTGTTAAGTTGTATTTTTAACGTCAATTCTATGTGTATTTTTTTATCACATTCGCACATAAATACCTAATAAGGTTGCTTTGTTGCAATATAATTTCCATCGTGATCAATGACATGTCATATCGTTCTGTTTAACTGTTTCTTTCGGTTTTTGTCTTCATCTATTCCACTTTAAAAATGCGTGATGTCGGATCTTTTTTTAGGGAACACTAAACTTTGTTCTTTGTGTACATAACTCAGATACAAAAATGCTACCACGCCAAAACAACTTTGATAATAAACAATAAGATACTAAGAAAGAAAACAAAATACGTTCCTAAATATACTACCTGAACAAAAGTGATATGTGCAATATAAACCTGCTTCACACGTGCAATTTCTGATTGTACACTTTAGTTTCATAGTTAATTATAATAACTTTGCAACTTTTTCTGTTGCATCTTAGAAAACCTATTTAATGGGGTCGGGTTTTGCTTTATATTTTGATTTAAACCATTCTATGGTCTCAAGAATATAAGTTACACGTACTTTTTCTCGAGATTTATAGTATACCAAAAACATTCAAATAAAAACCATAACGTTTCAAATGGCCTTGCTACTTAATACTTGCTACCGTACGGATCTACATCTCTTTACCTGTTCCGGTTGTTGCGTCGACTTTGATCGTCGCTTCACACCAACGACTTTTTTTCCTTTTTATGGGCGAATGATCGTGAATGAAATAATAGACTATCCCTCAGTGTGAATACGGTCGCCATCGTAACAAGACATATAAATAAAACGAAACGGTTTAGTTTGGACAGAGCTGGAATTAATTCCAAAGAAATGGAGCTTAAAGTTAAAGATGAAGAAGCGATTGTCAGGCTTAGAGAGACATCGGTGTCTAAGCGTTCTAGCAGTGTAAGCAATGTTGATGCTGTTTCGGAGAATGGTGGATTTGTAGAAAGAGAAACTTGGGCCAACGACATCGAGTTTGTTCTCTCGATTTGTGGTTATACCGTAGGACTCGGAAGCATGTGGAGGTTTCCCTATCTTTGCTACAGGAATGGCGGTGGTATGTGCAAAATGTATATCTTTGATGTAGCAAACTAACAACTCGAATAATCTACTAATACAGTTATAGGCAAATAAGAAGATGGCGTATAAAAATCTGAGCCGTATATTCGTTATTATCTTTATCCGCCCTTATTCGAACTAAACCTAAGATGGCGTATACAAATTGAAACCGTGTATTTGTAGTTATGTTTAACCGCCCTTATTCGAACCCAAACCTAAGGTGGAGTATAAAAATTGGAGCCTTATATTCGTAGCTTTGTTCAACTGCACTTATTCAAATCCAAACCTTAGATGGCTATACAAACGGAATAGTACATTCGAAGTTATGTTTAACTGCCCTTATTCGAACCCAAACTTAAGATGGCGTATAAAAATCGGTACCGTATATTCGTAGTTATGTTAAACCGCCCTTATTCGAACCCAAACTTAAGATGGCGTATAAAAATCGGAACCGTACATTCGTAGTTATGTTTAACTGCCCCTATTCGAACCAAAACTTTAGATGGCGTATAAAAATCGGTATCGTATATTCGTAGTTATGTTTAACCGCCCTTATTCGAACCCAAACTTAAGATGGCGTATAAAAATCGGAACCGTAGATTCGTAGATTTTTGGCTGCATTTATTCGACCACAAACCTAAGATGGTGTATAAAAATCGGAACTGTATATTCGTAGTTATGTTTAACTGCCATTATTCGAACCATAACCTTAAAGACTGTTTAAAGCTAATTATTTACTTTTAGAATAATTTTGTAAAACGACCCTTCAGGATTTGGCGCAAATAAACTTTTTAAAGAAATAAATAAACAAGGTTCCTATATGATATTGTGTTAAAAAGCGCAAAAAAATCGGATTACATATTCAGGGCCGCCCCCCCCCCCCCCCCCCCCCCCCCACCTGGGTTGGTTTTTTTGGTCCGAGCCAACCGATGAGCCAAATTTGAAAATTATGAGCCACTTTTTTATTTCATGAGCCATTTTTATGAGCCAAATTTACGTGTCAAGTTTAATGTTATTTTTGTAGTGTGTATATGTATGTTTGTTAATACGCAATTCTATTTATTTTAATATACTTTTTGTAGTGTTATTGAATTGAGAATGAAAAAAACAACAACGTGAAAACGTGAACTTTCTTTTTTTACGTTTTATTTACATAAACATTTGTATATTTTATATACATTTAGTATGTTTATATCGCCTTTAGGCAATATCATACTTTTAACATAGCCATTATATGCAGTTATACTTTCGGCTGCTGTCTGCTCACCTCGTAATTATGTATCATTAATTGTCATTAATCGACAATCCGGTACTGTCCAAATAATGATCGCAACAAACATTCGGCTGGCTGCTTTATTATCGTCTCGCAAATTACACTAATCCTTCCCTGAGGCGATGTTTATTTGGCAGTTATGTACACAACATGTCAACACAACAATGCCCTCAAGGTGAAGGCCGCCGCGCAAGCTTGACTGGCTATCGTGCTTCTCCTTGCTAGCGAATCACAGTACGCGTAGAAATGGTTACCAGTCTTGGCCGCTTAACGATTCACAAATGTAATGCCGAAAAAATCTTGCGCCATAAGGATGCGCCAATTTTGAAAAAAAATGAGCCACTTTTTATGTTTTGTTTATGATATTACAATAATTATAGGAAAAAATAACCGCAAATCGAACGCACAAATCGGTTGATACTGATGTCAAACATTCGTGAAGGAGTAAATGTTATTTTGTCCAAGCTTTTCCTTGATTTTCATTATATGAAGTAAAACGTAAATTCGATCGGTATTGTCTGGTTGTTTTTAGTTTAACAGAAACACGCTTAATCATTTTCTGCAATGTCAGAATAACAATAAAACTGTTGATGTATCTGAAATAATCGCTTTATTGAGCAATTAACAATCATCGTAGTATAGACACTCGTTCACTTTCTTCTTCATCAATCAAAGCAGGAAGGTTTAGCTTTGAATTATCTATAAGATATTCAATGTAGAAAGGTTAAGCTGTGGCTTATTCATAAGATATTCACAGCAAAAAGGTTTAGATTTGGGTCATCCATAAAATCTTATATTTGATTTACATATAATGATAAATCAACGAAAGACTATTCTAACTTAATTCAGAGGCAAACTATGCTATCTATAAACAACTGCAATTTAAATACACTTTAAACAAAGGTTAAAAAAAAACTCTTAAAAACAAATGCAAGAATACACTGTTTTATTAAAATGCAAAGTAAAAAACGATTTTTTTCATTTCACTTCCGAAAAAAAATCGTTAAGATTTTTCCTTCTCCAGTAAAGTTTCGAAAACCTTGCTAGAGTGATCTTCCGTTGACTCATCGACATTAAATTCTAATTTTTATTCAGGTGCTTTTTTCATCCCATTCGTGATATTTCTGGTCATATGCGGCGGACCTATGTACTACATGGAGTTATGTCTCGGACAATTCTCCGGGAAGTCTACCATCACTGCGTTTGACTTTTGTCCAATATTCAGAGGTAAGTTCAAATCATCGTCGAGTTAAAGGGAATCGTTGATATATTTGTCGTTTAAATAGTTACTAGGTAATATTTTGAACATTGTAAGGTAAATTAAAGATCAAAAAAGCAAAAGTTAACATAAAATCATGCAAAAAAAGACCCGCTAAAGGGGAGCTACTTTTTGGAAGTATCACATGTTATTACATGAACTATAAATAGACGCAACACGATTGCCCCCCCCCCCCCCCCAAAAAAATAAAATGAAATAAAAAATAGTCAATAAATATAGATATTGACCCGCTTTCGCGGATATTAACCAGTCTATTAATAGAATGCGAAATTTCCATTAATATTATGCGCGCGCATCTACAAAACTTCCTTAGGATTGTGCGCATTGGGGGATACTTGTCCCAGACGAACAGTATTTACGAAGTACAAATTGTAAACTTTTTTCTTGCATTTAAGTTTTGATAATAATTAAAGAAATAAGAACTATTTATTACTAACTAATTATAGTTCATGCAATAAAACAGTTATTTACTTATAAGCTGGGAAATATGCAGTTGATATTGACCGCAAAAATCGTTATTGACCTCGACTATCGCCTCGTTCAATAACGATTTTTTGGTCGGTATCACAGTGTTTTTTTCCCCAGCTAATAAGTTAATAATTGTATAATATTTTCTCTATGCCCTACGTTGTTGTGGCGTCCCTTATGTCTCTTGACTGAGAATACTTCGATTAAAGTTTCATATGGTCACTCATAACATGTACTACTAGAAAGCGCGGTCTTGCAGCTCAACACTTTTGCCACGTTTCGCCTTCGTTGACCTATCAATGGCTCATGCTAACTGTTTATATCAAGAAATGATTTATTAGACCACAGCTACCGTCCACTGGCCAATCATTGGCCAGTATTACCGTTGTTTTAATCATGGCCTATGAAAAATAGACGCTATCAAAGGTCACTCCATTCGTTGTCTGGGATTAGCCGGCATTTTTGCACAGCACAGCACAGGGGCACTTATGAGGTGCCCAGGGACTGAACCCGGCCGGTCCATTATACTGACACCGACGAGTCAGGCGTAATGCTGTCCCCGTAGCCCCGAGCGTTAGGAGGGAAGCCACTACTACCAACTTTAAAGTCTTTGGTATGACCCGGCCGGGGTTCGAACCCACGACCTCCCGATCCGCAAGCCGACGCTCTACCATCTGAGCTATTGCGGCCCACTCGTTGTCTATCCTTTACTTATCCATTCCATATGTGCATTCAGTGGGAAAAGTGTACTTTATGTGTTGTTTAAGTTGTTTATGTAGCAAGGATAAATACGGGTGATGTGTTTTGATAGTTTCATATTTTCTTCAACAGCTTGTGCTCAAATTGAGTAATAGTGTTATAAAATGGAATAAAACTTTGTTTAATACTACATCGTGTCCTCATGTCACAGACTCATAGCACGCATACATTTTGGACAGCCCTTGTCGTTGGAAAAGAGCCCACGTGTTAAATAACCGCTTTGAAAATATGGCATATGAAGAAACCTTTACTCACTGCTTATATCGGTGCATATATATACCTTTTTGGCAGAGACTGTCTTCTTTCTGTCCCCATCCACCCCCCTCTCCCCCCTCTCCCTCAAAGCCCCCCCCCCCCCCCCCCCCCCACTTCCTTCCCTTTCTCCCCTCTGCTTTATTAACATATTAACACACTTGCAGTCATTGGTTGTCTGGCGCAAAGATATTTGGCGGTCTCCATTACAAACTTAATTTAAATTGTGTATGTCTTTACATCGACTGAGCCGTCACTAGATTTGAGTATATCACGCCTCACCCCTGGCCTTTAATGGGGATTTGTGCTCCCGCGTAGCAAAATAGTGCCGTGTATGAATCAAATAGATGAACATATATTTTTTGTTAACAAGTCAGATACACACAGGCATCACATTTTATTTTCAGCAAAGTTGGAGATGTGACTGTGGCTATTATCCTTTGAGCGTTTCGCACAGATTGGCCTGTCAGTCCGGTGTGGACACATTTGCGTGATATATCTAGTCGAAATGGTCAAAATTATTTCGGTTCCCTCATTTTTTATTAGTTATATACCGTGTATATGTTCATTTATCATACCATGTGTGCATCCAATAACTTATGTAAAATGCACCGTTGATGCACTTGGCGACGTGTTAATGAAAGCATATCGATAAATAAATAAAACACATCGTGTGCACCGGCTCTTATGTACTTACATATTTATATATTTGCATATTTACATAATTATCTATGTAAAGTGAGTGGTGGTTTTTATCGTTGAGAACCTTTCTATCTGATTTTTTAAAAGAACTTAGAAAAAAAAAGATTACACATAATTTTCGGTTTACCCTTCTCTTTGATGTATTACTGTTCTTCAGGTGTCGGGGTATTAATGATTCTTGCAGCTGCCATATACTTGATCTTCTACGGTGTGGTGTTCGCCTGGGTTCTCAACTACCTAGTCCAATCATTCTACCCAAAACTAGGATGGATGTCATGTGACAATGACTGGAACACGCCCAATTGTATAGGTATGTGCAGCTTTCAATATCAATATATTGCAATTGCTCTAGACCTATCCAAACTCTGGTGAAATATTAACTAGAGATGTCCGTCTGTTTGATGGTTTTATCTTCCTGACACCAGTATTTCAGGTCTTTGGAGACGATGCCTTGAATGTGTTTGACTTGCAGTGGACACCTGGCATAATACCACACCCAATCACATCATCCGGACACCGGGCCGACTTGTCGTGGAACTATCCTTACATTTTCTTGAGTGTTGGCTATACGGTTACCATTTTAACGTCTTTGGTATGTCGCGGCCCGGGATCAAAACCAGGACCTACAGTATCTGGAGCCCATGTAATTGCGCTACCAGATCCATTGGACTTAATATTGTTCAAATAAATAACTTGCGACACAGTACAAAGTTAAGAGAAAGCTGGATTTCGGAAGCACACAGGATTTATCCTATATGACTTTGACTACTTGCGGTCAGTTAGTTATGCCTTGCAAGAAGTAGTGCGTGTATAGAACAAATATGTATGTGTTATGAGACTAGACGCGTAAAATTGTGTCCAGGCATGCTTCAAACGTTAACAATAATATTGTTTTCTACAACGAGTATCCCACTGACTATTCATTTTTGTCCACCTGTTCAAATTTTACTGAGGGTATTCGCCATTCTTTCAAATGCCATTTCGTATATCTAGTCATTATCAAGAATGCGGTACATTTTGTTATATAAAACTCGACGTTTTTGATGTCTTAAATACGTACAATGTGGCAACAATTCTGATGTTATCACACGAAGTGCATTTTCTATTTACAATCTTAAACGTAAAAGAACATCCATTAGCTGTCTACAAAAAGTACACAAACATAAATAAGGTCGCTGTAATGTACATCATAAATGTCAATAACTGACAAAAAGTGATAAAACTGGGCGCCTTTCAAGGTGTTATACTGTAACTAGCTTATAGAAAATAACTAGTTCCCACATCAGTGAAGATCCCTTATCTTGGCAGCCATCTTTGATTGCAACTTCAAGGGATTTTCAGATGAATTGTACAGAAGCGTAAATTTTATTTTCTTGTAATTTCTTCATTTGTGGTCCAAACATTAAAATATATACATCAATGGAATGCTCTTGAAATTTCATATCTTTTTCATGTATAAATATTCAACATTTTAAAAAATATAATATACCCTTAGTCATTCGATAATAAGTTAAACACTAATAAAAATACACCGACAAAGTAACTAAACCTCGTGCACAAAGTTCGCTAGAGCTGTCTTAATCTCATATTCTTAATTGCGAACGCAATCCTCCACATAAGTAGTATTTGCTTAGTTAAATCATCGTTACAGAAAAAGCATCGTGCGGTATTTTTATGATCGATAATAAGTATGTTTTGTCGCATGATTACATGTATATCTTAATTACTTGAAGCTTCCGAAACAAGCCGATTTATCTTTGATGTTTATATGTTTATAATTGTAGCCACGAAGTTGCTGTAACTGTTTTATTTCCTACTAAATTTAGTAAATAGCGTGTCAATTTAGGATTTAAATAAATTACATATTTTGGAAATCATGCATATTAAAATAGTTGAATTATCAACTGCTTGGGTTTAAAGAAATTAAATCAGACATCACCATCAATGGGTTAAGAAAAACAATTTTGTACATTGAAGAAACTTTGTGAAAGAAATATGTAAAAAGCAAACAAATCGTGTTTCATTTTGAGCACATTATAATTAATTGTAGATCTTAATGATAAATTGTGAACAACATTAATAAGTTTAAACATATTTATTTATAGTCGAATGGGAAACAAGTTCTTTTAACTTATATCAATCCCTCTCGACTGTCCACTTCCTGGGTAGAACCAGTACTCAGGCACTGAGTACCTGGTGCTATGTGCAGTAAATAGTCTTGTTGAAGGACTCACATCATGTGGTCAGTTTCGGGGTTCTAATCCGGGACCCTCCGATCTGGAATTACACGTCTTAACCACTAGACCGCGGACGCTCACAACAATATTAATTAACTGCTCCAACGTCTTAACCACTAGACCGCGGACGGTCACAACAATATTAATTAACTGCTTCAACGACTTAACCACTAGACCTCGGACGCTCACTAAAATATTAATTAACTGCTCCAACGTCTTAACCACTAGACCGCGGACGGTCACAACAATATTAATTAACTGCCCCAACGTCTTAACCACTAGACCACGGACGGTCACAACAATATTAATTAACTGCTCCAACGTCTTAACCACTAGACCGCGGACGCTCACAACAATATTAATTAACTGCTCCAACGTCTTAACCACTAGACCACGGACGGTCACTACAATATTAATTAACTGCTCCAACGTCTTAACCACTAGACCGCGGACGCTCACAACAATATTAATTAACTGCCCCAACGACTTAACCACTAGACCACGGACGCTCACAACAATATTAATTAACTGCTCCAACGTCTTAACCACTAGACCGCGGACGCTCACAACAATATTAATTAACTGCTCCAACGTCTTAACCACTAGACCGCGGACGGTCACAACAATATTAATTAACTGCCCCAACGTCTTAACCACTAGACCGCGGACGGTCACAACAATATTAATTAACTGCTCCAACGTCTTAACCACTAGACTGCCGACGGTCACAACAATATGTATTAACTGCTCCAACGACTTAACCACTAGACCGCGGACGTTCACAACAATATTAATTAACTGCTCCAACGACTTAACCACTAGACCGCGGACGCTCACAACAATATTAATTAACTGCTCCAACGTCTTAACCACTAGACCACGGACGGTCACAACAATATTAATTAACTGCTCCAACGTCTTAACCACTAGACCGCGATCGCTCACAACAATATTAATTAACTGCTCCAACGTCTTAACCACTAGACCTCGGACGGTCACTACAATATTAATTAACTGCTCCAACGTCTTAACCACTAGACCGCGGACGGTCACTACAATATTAATTAACTGCTCCAACGTCTTAACCACTAGACCGCGGACGCTCACAACAATATTAATTAACTGCTCCAACGTCTTAACCACTGGACCTCGGACGGTCACAACAATATTAATTAACTGCCCCAACGTCTTAACCACTAGACCTCGGACGCTCACTACAATATTAATTAACTGCTCCAACGTCTTAACCACTAGACCTCGGACGCTCACAACAATATTAATTAACTGCTCCAACGTCTTAACCACTAGACCGCGGACGCTCACAACAATATTAATTAACTGCTCCAACGTCTTAACCACTAGACCTCGGACGGTTACTACAATATTAATTAACTGCTCCAACGTCTTAACCACTAGACCACGGACGGTCACTACAATATTAATTAACTGCTCCAACGTCTTAACCACTAGACCGCGGACGGTCACAACAATATTAATTAACTGCTCCAACGTCTTAACCACTAGACCACGGACGTTCACAACCATATTAATTAACTGCTCCAACGTCTTAACCACTAGACCTCGGACGCTCACAACAATATTAATTAACTGCCCCAACGTCTAACCACTAGACCTCGGACGCTCACAACAATATTAATTCACTGCCCCAACGTCTTAACCACTAGACCACGGACGCTCACAACAATATTAATTAACTGCTCCAACGTCTTGACCACTAGACCGCGGACGCTCACAACAATATTAATTAACTGCCCCAACGTCTTAACCACTGAGCCAGGCCCCGACCTGCTGTGACCAGACCTGATAATAAATGGGAGGGGGGCACTTATATAAGGGTTTTGAGATGCCTTTATTTATTTATTTATTTATTTATTTATTTATGCCTTTATTGCCCCAGCCAGCATGTGAGGGCATCTGTTTTCTGATAAGCCAGGCTGCCACAGTCTGTAGCGATGTGTCTGTCACACAGGTATTGTTCAAGATCCGAGTGTATGTATGCTGTATCTGGGGGTTGAACATAGTCATTCATAGTTTGTAAAGGAAACAGTTGTGAATATACCAATTACGCAATCCTAAATACCAGAAATAATTCTATAAGTTCTTTTTTATTCTTATAAATATATGTGCATGTGTATATATATAAGTTCTCATACATATTTTAAGTTACATTTTATTTTGAATTGTAAAATTTAATGAAACGTTTCTAACAAAAGCAATTTAAAAAGTCATTCATTGTCAGGATAATGTCCTTCAGACTCATTTTAAGTCATATTGAATACTAAAACTTGTATCTCTCAGGTATTTTCAAAATCAAATACTTAGATATGAAATAAATACATAATCATGCAGTTACAAAATTGACACCTAGTAATTAATGCAATAAAGGATATGTAAGGGATCATTAAACTACCCACAATATCATTAACATTAATGTTTATAGCTTTGTGTAAAACTAGCCTACTGTCTCACTTCCATACTAGCAGGTAATTTAGTTTTGCATTAACCCATCAGAGGTTTTACTGTGACAGATTAGTACCATGTAGGCTAAAGACTCCCTGCAGTGATGACCAGCAATTAGAAGGTCTGGTCACAACAGGTCGGAGCCTGGCTCAATAGGATACCACATTCCTTTCGAGATGCCTTTAACCACTAGACCGCGGACGCTCACAACAATATTAATTAACTGCTAAAACAATCAGAAAATGTAGTTTTAAATATTCAATGTTGTCGTTTAAGCTCGGTAAATAATGAAATAGCTATATAGCATTAATTAAAACTGCTAGCATAAATTATGTTAAAATCATTACTCATTATAACAAATGCGTATCAAAGAACGAAGAATATGCATTTCTCTCTCTCAGTTATAAACATCATGGTACTTTTAAAATTTCACCTGAGGAAGTGCGAGGTTGGAGCGCTGCACAAACCAGGTTTAAGCACCCAAGTTGGTCCTTTTGCCGACTGACCGTTCAAAGGCGGTAAATGATGGGGTTTTTTTGTGTGGTATGTCTCGTCTCTGTGTTGTTTTTGTCACATTTACATTTACCCTGTTTGCCTTTGTCTATGGGTAGATTAAATTTAAATATCTGTGGAAATTTTGATAGGACCTTTTTTATTTACCTATTAATTTGCCGCTGAAGACTTGCTTGCTTTCCAATATCCAAAGCGTTGTACATTTGATATACCACGAAATAATTTTGACCGTTGATTGCACACCTGTAATCGATTACAGGGCAAAACCTAATCCGCACAACCAGCGCTTCTGACCGCTGTGATTATTCTTAACTAACAAATAAAAAATGTTCTGTCAAGTACATATTTGTTAGGTGATGGAGGGAGGTAGGGGGCGGGGGAAATAGCTTGAAAGACATACAATTTGTTACACGTGAAAAATAAAACATTTTAACTTAGCAGAACTTTCTAACATATTTTAAAGACTGCTAAGTTTTGATAGACTGTGTATTGTAATATTTTAAGTGTCGACAAACTGACTAGCTATTAGGTTTCAATATAGATATTTATCTTTTACGGTGTTTTTTCTGTTTTGTATTGTTTTGATTTTTGTTTGTGTTTTTGTGTTTTTTGTTGTTGTTTTTTGTTGTTTTCTTTTGTTTTTGTTTGTTCGTTATTGTGTGTTTGTTTTTTGTTGTTGTCTTTTGTTAATGTTGTATTTTGTGTTTGCTTTTTGTTGTCGTTGTCGTTGTTGTTGTTGTTGTTGCTGCTGCTGCTGCTGCTGCTGCTGCTGCTGTTGTTGTTGTTGCTGTTTCTATTTGACGCAACTTACAGTTTAGTATTTTTCACTTCCATCTTTAACATGCTCGTAAATTCAGACATGTTGATTAGGTGTTAAACTTTGCGCTTTGTTTGATGTTAACATTGATAAACTTCGTAAAATAAACAATTAATAACAATGTATATGAATTGCTGATTCAGTTATTCCCCAAAATGCAATGTCATAGATATTTTTAAATTGATAAAATTGAAAAAGAAATTCAAGATTGTGATGATTCAATTACAACGACCATTATCTGTTATCTATTACATGTATTGATAAATTTAGTTAACATGTATTAAATGCATGTATTTGTATTTATGCATTAATAAACTGAGCTGTTTTAATAAACATTTAAAACAAAAGGTAGTGTCTGTGTTTTTATTACATTATGATTAACCTGCGGTACCAAATTTCAAACATGGTTTAAAAATAAATCTATAAAAGTAACACTGTTCTACAATCCGGCACCTTGTACATCTGGAACCCTCTACAATCTGGAATCCTCCGGAATCCTCTACAATCTGGAATTCGCTACAATCCGGAATCCTCAACATTCCCGAACCCTCCAAAATCAGGAAGCCTCTACTATCCGGAATCCTAATCAATCCGGAATTCTCTACTATTCCGAATTCTTTACGATAAGAAATCCACTACTATCCCGAATCCTCTACAATCAGAAATCCTTTACAATCCGTAATCCTCTACAGTCCAGGAACCTCCGGAATCCTCTACAATCTGGAATCCTATACAATTCGGAATCCTTTACAATCCGGAATCCTCTGGAGTCCTATACATTCCAGAATGGTATACAATCTGGACCTGCAGTGCGGTCCGAATCAAGGCCGGATTAGGGAGATTTCCGGTACATACTCTGAAGATTTTGTTTTAATTTCCTTTTATGGCGTTTTCTTGAATCGAATCTTTGGGTTTATTTTAAATTGTTCCGCTTACAGATTCGACCCATGTACTCATGAACAACGGAAGCACCAACATGACATTGTCTCTCAATGATACAAGTAGGGGAAGTACCGCAGCCACCGAGTTCTGGACGTATGTTGTTTTGTTTTGTTTTTGTTTTTTGTTGTTGTGTTTTGTTATTGTTTTATTCGTTAAACATGACATCAATATTTATAAAATTGTCTTAAGATGTCTTAAATCTAAGCAGCTGTAGCGATGCACTAAGAATCGCCCGAAACAACACCTACAAATTTTTGTGACTCCTGTTCTGACAACCTTGAATATCCCTCATCGTGATGTTAATACCAGCACGGGAGCCATATACCTCCAACAGGGGCGGATCCAGAAAAATTTAGTGGGGTATTAATCAAGATCCATTTAATATATATATATATAATATACATATATTAAATGGATCTTGATTAATACCCCACTAAATTTATATATACATTATTAAATATTATATATATGTTCCCTCGATTGCCAAAGCCAACTGAATCCGATGCTACCAACCACATTGTTATGCTAAACTAGACTTAAAACTATTTACAAGATAAAATGATTTTACTATTTGTGAGATTGTGAGATATTCATACCTCTGTGTTTATTTCGCTGTCACAGTAAACCAATGTCATTTAACAGGCTGCACTTTTTTCAACTCTTTTCTAGATATTCTGAAATATTCTATTGTAGATATTTATCTTTTGCTCATGCAAGCATGGTAGACACTCCTATCGGCGTAGTTTTTTTTTTATTTTCAAACAATGTTGCGATAAATAATAAGCCATTAAATCATGGTGAAAGGTAAAAAAAAGTTTATGATAAGAGCGGTAAGTTTTTGTGGTTGAGCTCATACATTTTCAGTATATTAATTCACAGTGCTATGGACCAACTTTATAAAGTACACATAATAAAATAACTTCATAAGTTGTAAGTTGTATATTACTTTATACAACATTTGATTTTTTTTTATCTTTGAGTCATAATACACCACACCTAAGTGGTTAAAATTTAAAGATTTATATATTTCTAGGGCCTCAACATTTGTTTATCAACATGCTGTACATGATCGACATGTGTTTGAATCGTTCTTGTTGGTTTAAGGGGTTTTACTGTTGGATACCACGATCAAAGGGGACTTATATGCTGTTCATCGGTGCATTCCAGGTTTATTTTTGGCCAATATGCAATATGTGAGTTGCATGTATTGTACTTGCAATAAGGTTTCAATATTGAATAACAAAGCTCCAGATACAGATTCTGTCCCGCCAACATTATTTCAGTCATCTGGAGACACTTGAAGCAGATATAGTGCTGCCTTCACTTGAACACTTGGTATGATACCCCTGACACAAAGCTGTTTTAAATTATAAGGTAGATTCTTTTGTTGTTGTTTTTTTGTATTTGATTTAATTGTGATCATCTCATGCAATTTGGTGCGAAAAACACCGAAACATTGTAAAGTTATAAAAATGCAAAATAACTGCACTCCTATGCTCAATAATGGTCCGATCCATTTAGACCGGAACTGATCATTTCATTGAAAATGCGCCGGTACACTATGCAAAGATTACGGTGTATGTTTCCGTCTTCGCGACACATAAGCTTCCTTCACAGAGGCCCTGTCATAAGATAATGGATTGTTCTTTCCCACGTATATAGTTCTGGGGTTCAAAAAAAGGTTTGCTGTTAAATTGCTGCCAAAGTTGTAACATTTACTGTTGAGTAAAAAGCCAACTTCATTTAGTGTCGTGTAACCTGAACAAATGTAACTCAATGTTTGTAGCATTTTTATTTATGCCTTAAAAACCAACATTCATCAATTGAAAATCTTTTTAATGACCACTTACGGAGTTCCTTTTCTCTACACCAGACCTGGGATGGATACACGGGTAAGATCCAAGTAAGATCCGTTTAAGCAATATTTCAGCATATTCGCCTTGGTGTTTCAATTAAGAAAGGATGCATCCTTCATCTTTCCTGGATCCATCCCTGATTAGAAACAGTTTGAATTGGGAACTATTTTTTTCTTAGCGAACAAGTCGTGTTTGAACTTGTTAGTGCACATTGTTAAAAACACGCCAATTTTAATTTTAGACATGTGATGTTTCCCGATTTCGCCGGGAGACTCCCGATATCAGGGGTCTGTCTCACGCTGAGCACATCAATTCTCCCGCTTTGATGTTCCCGACAGACTTAACCTCATTCCTCCTAAAGACTGCCCCAGACAGTAGCTACCAGCCGATCATTTGATTACGCAATATATCCTACTGCAAGCGACCAGCATCTGCATGTGTATGTGTGCAGCTAATCGAAACAGATCACTGCCAATCATTGAGCCTACCAAGTGTTAATTAGTCGCGACGATAATTTCGTGCCCCGCCTCCTGGTGTTAAAAGGCAACCGCCACAAACTGTTATCCGTTGATTGACACTATAACCACACCCATTTAGTGAACGGCGGAGATCATGGCAATCAGTGTCACATGTTCTATTTTCTTACACAACTAATGGAAGAAATGCTTAACGCACGTGCGGACAAAGGCATAGGACCGAGCTTCGAAATCTTAAATGTTTAATAGCCCGTTAATAGGGTGATATGAGAATTACTTTGTATTTACCCAAACGCAGGCTCCGGATAATTAGACTGAACGTCTTCAGTTTTTTTTCCTTATCAAGCCAAGATAATAATTTCCAGCATTATTATTGCGATTGACAAACTTCCTGACTGCAAACAAGTACTCTGATTTCCGTTTACTTCGGTACTATAAATACACGACGTAAATCATGTAAATATGTAGAAAAATGGACATGCACGCACTTGAATGCAGGCAAATTACATGACAGAATAATTCAAAAACGTTTAACAACTGACCTGCCTACGTGCCTTACAAACAAGCAAAAAACAAACTAGTGCTAATTATATGTGTGACGTCATCGCGTCAGCGCCATTTTGTCAGCAGACTACCGCATATGTTGAAACTGATGCGCTCGTGTGTACTCATAAAACTTACTGTAGTATTGATTTTCTTTTTCTTAAACCGAGACGACTGTGTATAGTTTTACTATGTAGTGTCTAAATAGGCGACTCATCCTTGAATTAAAAACCAAAGGGAGCCAACGAAGCGAGCGATCGTGGTTTCTTTTCCATGAATAAGAATATATGACAAAGTCCAATGAGCATTGTAATATATACTAAAATTTGAAAACGCACAGGACAAAGGAATTCACGTGCAAGCCAAATGTAAAAGTAAATAAGTGATAAGTCATTTAACAAAATCAGCAGACCCAAATCCAAATGGGCCGACTGAAAGAATCACCACTTTAGATTCTAAACCTATCTAAGAATTTGTTGCGTGTAATGGTTGGAAATAAACATTATGTTTAAGTAATAATGTACATATGAAATTAACATAAAAACAAAATTGCGTGAAGAGATGAATGTGTGAAACAATAACACTGCTGAATACACAGAGCTTGCAACATGTATATTAGTGCATTGTGCTACTAAAACAATCAATGATTTTAATTTGATACTTTGTAAGGCCTTTTGCTAACTGCATATTATTTCATTATCGGCACTCACAAAACAACACATTGGGTAAGATATGTAGGCAAGCTTCTAGCCGTGAAATAGGTCGGGGCAGGAATTAGGAGACAAATCTGCAAGGGTCACAGTAACATTGGAACAGATCAAATCTAAGAAATGGTGAACATTTCCCAACATTATGTAAAGCTTACTTTGACGTTAGCTTTTTAAAAGGAGTAAACGTTTCTTTACTTTACAATAGTGTTGTTTCTTTTTGAAAGAAAATTTGTCTTCTTCCTGCAAATATACATTTATCATAAAAGTAAATGGATCTCGTGGCAGTTGATACCATTTCATTTTGTGCATGAACGGTAAATAAAATGCCAACCTTAGACACTTTTAAAACATATTTTCCATTTCAACTACTGGTAGTTCATATCAGATTACATTATACATTGTCAAAAGATGAATTAATGTAAAATAATTTTACATTTTTTTTACATTAGTATGTGGTTTATATATGTGAAAAAACGGACAGATATCTATTTACTACTTTGTCACAGAAAAACACTTGTTTGGTATTAATTATAGATTTGTATAATGTCTTCATGTATTCTAAATTCATTTAACTTTGTTTAGAAAGTAATGGTATCAATGTGTTTACCACTAATATTTTATAATTATCAAAACACTTTTGTCATTAACTTACAAATTAAATAAACTATTTTTATGCTTGCATACTCATTATTTCTTTGGAAACCTTTTTTCAATTCATTAGTAAGTGCTGTTGACACTTGACTTGTTTACACTATGTTTTGGCTGTTGTTTTTGAAGGCCACATGCTTAAAACCAAAGCATACAATTTATGTCTATGTTATGAACTAAAATATGCTAGATATATTCCAAAATTCATTTTAAAATATTGTAAAGAACATTTTCATCACTGAAATTACTATTATTATTAATAAAAAAGAAAAAATAACTATTTTACAAATAGAAATAAGCCACACAGTCAATTTAACGCGCATTCACGGAAATCTCCCTCCCTGGAACCCAAATCTCCCTCTCTGGGAGCCTAAGTCTCCCTCTTTGGGACCAAGACAATACCACATGTCTGCTTTTACAGGAGAAAGATCCTTGGCAAGTCAGATGGCATAGAGAATTTCGGCGAGATGCAATGGCATATAATGGCAGCAGCACTTGTGTCCTGGGCCATAACGTTTGCTTGTTTGATCAAAGGCATAAAGTCTTTAGGGAAGGTATGGTGGTTTATTTGCTTATTTATTGGGTTTATCGTCACACCAACGATATTTCAGCTATCTGGAAACGGTGTCCACTCGAAGCATATGTGTACAGCATGCCGTGAAAACTTGGCATGATACCACACCCAG
Organism: Sinonovacula constricta; assembly: GCA_007844125.1. Taxonomy (NCBI): domain Eukaryota; kingdom Metazoa; phylum Mollusca; class Bivalvia; order Cardiida; family Solecurtidae; genus Sinonovacula; species Sinonovacula constricta. The sequence continues at coordinate 44,718,639 of CM017566.1, forward strand.
TCACATTATCCCGACACCGGGCCTACCAGTCGTAGAACTACCCTTATATCTCCTTGAGCGTCAGCAAGGGAGCTATACTACTACCATGTTTAACGACTTTGGTATCTCTCGGCCCGGGATCGAACCCGGGGCCTCCCTATCTGGAGCCGACACTCTACCGATTACGCTACCAGATCCGGTGGTATGGGAGTTTATGTTGAAGTAAAATGTGTGACTAGATCATTGACATTTATATTAGTCTTAAGTGACGAAGAACTTAATGTTAAGAGGTCTTCCAAATGACCTGCGGTGTGCCGGTGGTTCTAACCAGATATTTGTCTGGGGTCGTCTTCCACCAGAATAGATGGGCGTCGCTATAATGATCATAACTGGTCGTTTCAAATTTGTTTGGGGGTGGGGGGATGTTGGGTGTGTTTTAAGCAAATTAGGTTTACTTTGTGAGTGCTTGATAAATTTTGAGAAATGAGCCTTTCATGTATAAATTCGAACCAGCTGCCTCTAACCTAAAATACGTATATATACAGAATAACTCCAAAACCGCTCATTTGAAATATCAACGACAAATGTAACATAATTCAGAAATAGAAAACCGTTCGAAAGTTGCGCAATTATTCTTATGAATTTAAGATGCATATTGCGTGGTCCAGTGGGGCACTACAACCTCTAAAATGTGCCATTTTAACGGAAAAAATGTTAATTCATATTTATCTCAAACTAATAAACGGTTGCTGAAGGTACGTATACATGTATGTCACTTCGCAAAGTTATAATTATCACCACACCGTTTTTATAATAAGGGTCACATTTATCACTTGCGTTTCATGCCAAGCTTCTAGAAAAAAGATGGTTTTGAGGATGCAAAACAGGTATTGGCAAGTAACGCAACACTTTACTGCAGTAAAAACTCACTGATCCGACCTCCATCCGGACAGTTCAAGATGTCCGGATTGCGGACAGCTCAAGGTATCCGGATTGCGGACAGCTCAAGGTGTCCGGATTGTGGACAGTTTAAGGTGTCCGTATTGCGGACAGCTCAAGGTGTCCGGATTGCGGACAGTTTAAGGTGTCCGTATTGCGGACAGCTCAAGATGTCCGGATTGCAGGGAATTGCGGATTGTGGACAGTTTAAGGTGTCCGTATTGCGGACAGTTTAAGGTGTCCGTATTGCGGACAGCTCAAGGTGTCCGGATTGCAGGGAATTGCGGATTGTGGACAGTTTAAGGTGTCCAGATTGCGGACAGTTTAAGGTGTCCGTATTGCGGACAGCTCAAGGTGTCCGGATTGCGGACAGTTTAAGGTGTCCGTATTGCGGACAGCTCAAGATGTCCGGATTGCAGGGAATTGCGGATTGTGGAAAAGTGTTATTTTTAAAGGTTGTATCCGACAGTTTGTCTGCATCTAATATGTGTTACAATATCTGACCTGTGTTTTGGGTATTTGTGCATAATTTCTGCAGAAAAAAAACATAAGAGTATCTGAATTTTAAGGTAGAAATACTCTTTCAGAATTAACACTTAAAATATTCATCCTTTTCCGATCTTTAGATAGAAAACAAACTGGAGTCCTGCAAAAAGTAGACATCGACGTCACAGCGGATGACGTGGATGATTTAAAGCATAACTAGTCACGTGGTTTCATTAGTTTAAAATAGCTAACTGTGCAGCTAGGCTCAGATAGGAAATACATGTTTGAAATGACGATTGTGGTGTTATGGTTAACTTTTCAGACAGGTGTAGGACATCAATTAACATCATTTTGCGAGATCTGCTCAGATAACAATAGTTGATCAAGATATTTAATGAAAATATTTTTGTCCAAACTTCCGGATACCACCGTTAATATATTGTTGACTGCTTAATTATGTTTTATATCTGGTAAAGTGTTTACTATGTGTATGTAATTGCATGGTCCTGCCAAGGTGGTTTATGTGACGGTGCTGGCACCCTATGTATTATTACTGGTACTGCTGATCCGTGGGCTGACCTTGGACGGCGGGATGGACGGGGTCCGGATGTATCTCTTCCCGGACTTCTCTCGACTCTTACACCCGCAGGTATTTAAAATGTAATAATCTTAAAGGTTGTATCTGACAGTTTGCTTATATCTGTAACGGCCACAGTGGTTGATATATAGCGCTTTAAACGAATGTTTCTGCTTGTTAACCTTGTTAACTCTTTATCTACGTGGTTTAAGCGGCCTTTCAAAGTTGCTCGGTTAAGCAACGGTTACCGTGGCTGGTGTACGGATGGGTGACCGTTGAAGAGCGCCAACCTGCGTTAAATTGGTGGCAACGGTGGGATAGAGTCAACTGCATGACTGGTGTTGCTTGTCCGCGGAACTTCAAAGGCCAAGTCTTGGGACGAGACTTTTCGGAGGGGGAGTAATGCAACGGTCACAGTGGTAGACACTTAAAGGCATCTCAAAAGCCTTATATAAGTGACCCCCCCCCCCATTTATTGCCCCACCCAGCATGTGAGGGCATCTGTTTTCTGATAAGCCAGGCTGCCACAGTCTGTAACGATGTGTCTGTCACACAGGTATTGTTCAAGATCCAAGTGTATGTATGCTATATCTGGGGGTTGAACATAGTCATTCACAGTTTGTAAAGGAAAAAGTTGTGAATATACCAATTACGCAATCCAATATATATATATATATATATATATATATATATATATATATATATATATATATATATATATATATATGTATATATATATACATCTTTGTTTGTTTTCTTTCTTACTTTGTTGGTTGATTTTGTTATTTCTTATACATTTTGTTATTTCTTTCATTCTTTTAGTTCTCATATATATTTAAAGTTATATTTTATTTTGATTTGAAAAATGTAACGAAACGTTCCTAACAAAAGCAATTTAAAAAGTCATTCATTGTCAGAATAATGTCCTTCAGAGTCATTTTGAATACTAAAACTTGTATCTCTCATGTATTTTCAAAATTAAATATTTAGCTATGAAATAAATACATAATCTTGCAGTTACAAAATTGACACCTAGTAATTAATGCAATAAAGAATTTGTAAGGGATCATATAGTAAACAACCCACATTATCACTAACAATAATGTTTGTGGCTTTGTGTAAAACTAGCCTACTGTCTCACATCCATACTAGCAGGTAATTTAGTTTTGCATTAACCCATCAGAGGTATAACTGTGACAGATTAGTACTATGTTGGCTAAAGACTCCATGCAGTGATGACCAGCAATTAGCAGGTCTGGTCATAGCATGTGGGGGCCTGGCTCAGTGGGATACCACATTCCTTTCGAGATGCCTTTAAGCGCTTCAAACCAGCCTCGCTGCTGGGTTAACTCTTTAGCGACGCGGTTTAAGCGGCTTCCATAGTTGCGCGGTTAAGCAACGGTTACCTTGGCTGGTGTACGGATGGGTAACGGACTGTTGGAGAGCGCCGGCCTGCGATATACATCCAGGTCCCTGTTCTAGAGAATTTGTGCATAATTGCTGAATATACTTATTACATATTTTAGGGAAGGCTGTAATAACGTTACCTCAGTTGATAGAAAGTACAAATAGTAAAATAAATCGCTTTTAATGTCCAATGTTTTCAAATCCATAAATAAGTACCACGGGGATTCGACAGAGCTGATTACCCGGATGATCATTTAACGTGATCTCAATAGGAAGTGGTCACGTGGTTTCTTAGTTTAAAAATAGCTAACTATGCAGCGTGGCTGGGCTAGGAAATACATACATGTATTGTAGTGGGGATGTAATGCTTTACTTTTCTAGATCTAGGGAACCTATACATAGCGTTTTACGGAATATTTGCAGGTAATAACAATTTATTTGATTGAAAGAGAGAACAAAATTGATACAGACTGCCGGATACCACATGTACTAACGTAATGACTGTTTGACTTTTTCGTAAAATAAAATGTTACATTTTTTGCGTTTCTATCTAATTTCTGTAACTTACCTTAGCGGTAACCCAATAACGTACAAGGGAGCATCAATGCAATGCATCCAAGGTCGCCATCGAGGTCCTGTTCAACAATAGAACAGTTTTACCAAGCAACAAACCGACCAAAAAACAATAAAACCTTGTTGTTTTTTTTTTTAAAAATTACATTGCCGTCAAATGTCAATGTCTTATATATACGTGTTGTCCTTGGGATAGGATGGGATTTGTCGGCATTTTGCCGATAATGTGCAGCGACATTTCTATCATTATAGCACAGGGACACTTATGAGGTGTCCAGGGACTGAACCCGGCCGGTCCATTAAACTGACACCGACGAGTCAGGCGTTATTCTGTCCCCTTAGCTCTGACCGTTAGGAGGGAAACCATTACTACCAACCAACGACTTCCCGATCCGGAAGCCGACGCTCTACGAATTGTCCTTGGACGGATGGGAAAAGGTCCGAATACAAACAACAGAGTAGAGCATGACATTTGACTTTGTACAATTTAGTACATTGTCGTAACAAATGCAATTTACATTATACAAATCATTCATACAGATACGGAACATTAATATATTTTCAAGTGCCATGTAGTGATCTAGAAACATTTAAAACTTAATGAATTTTTATTTAATTCTGATATTAACCAAAGTTGAATAATATTCGAAAATCAAAGCTTCAAAGCGCAGCGGCGACAATAAAATCCTCAAATGTGTTCAATCGGAACACCTCGGATAATTCACGAATCATCTCTCGGATCTATGTAGGTAGTCGAATTACCTCAGCCATTTCCGTAAATGGGACTACCTTTGCGACCGACGTCAAAACTAAGATAGCAGCTCGGATGACGCTCACTATAGTACGAAGCCTGTAAAACTTCACTTTGTGGCTGCTTCAAATTTAAATCATCCAAGTTAAATTTACCCGGCGTAGCAAACACACAGCTATCAAACGACGCCATTGCTTATGTTTTGTGCGAACTACATTTTAAGCTTATCTTCCGACTTCCGGCGAACAAAACGATCGTGATTTCTGTAAGTATCATTGCACCAGATACATCCGAGGGATGATTGTCCCGAGGACGGAATTACCCGAAGAGTTTTCCTTACAGTTACTTTCTCTCATAATTTACAATAATTTTTGCCGAACTTCCGTAATGCATGATAGTCAGAACCAAACAGATGTTCCACACTGCTTTTTTTGTGAGACGGACTTAGGTGAAATGATAACTTTTAAAGGAAGGTAACTCTTAAGATTATACAAACAGGTGGCAGTATGGAGATATCTAAGGGTCGTTAGAGAAGACTTATAAAAGAAAGAGCTCGGATGTGAAGTATTCTTGGCGCCGTAGAAAGCATGCGCTTTAAACAAGAAGATGATTATCCTGGGAACTAAACACTCTCTTACATAGTCGATTAATTATATAAACATCTGACAGTAACGACCCTTAACACTTTTGGGAAGTAAATTTAGACTCCTTGCTACATTGTTTGTTTTCCTTGTTCTCTGATACATCTGTACTTAATTACAAGCTGCATTGCTAACATCGGTATACACGGTTTCTTTTGTCTCGTCTCTGTTTGTTTTTTGTCACATTTACATTTACCCTGTTTGCCTTTGTCTAGAGGTAGTTTAGTTCAATTATCTGTGGTAATTTTGACAGGACATTTTCCTTTTTATCTTGCAAGCTACAATGTTAAAAAACGGAATACTAGATTCTTTTCTCTGTTCCTGTTTCTGCCAGCTTCACTATCGCCCCTTTAAAAATACATTCCAAAAGAGGCACCACTCTCCACAGCCGGCTGTCAGATTTGTGTAGCTCTGCGTATTCACGGCATTGGCAGGGCGTTTCATTTTCTTAAAGAAGATGACTATCCTAGGAACTAAATACTCTCTTACACAGTCGATTAATTACATAATTATCTGATAGTAACGAACCATAACTCTTATGGGAAGTACAAGGTTTTTAACGCTAAACTATCGTCCCCATGAAAAAGCATTCCACAAAAGGCACGGCTCTCCAGATCGGCACCCGCAACCGGCAATCGGAACACTTCGGATAATTCACGAATCATCTCTTGGATGTATGTAAGTAGTCGGATCACCTCGGCCATTTCACTAAATGGGACTTCTTTCTAGACAGACGTCTAAACAAAGATGACAGCTCGGGTGACAGCTCACAACAGTATGGTGCCAGTAAAGATTCAATTTGAGGCGGCTTCAAATTTAAATCATCCGATTTTAATTTACCCAGCGCAGTTGTCAAACGATGGCATTGTTTATGTTTTGTGCGAACTACTTAGGCATATTCTTCTACCGACTTCCGGCAAACAAAACGATCGTGATTTCATTAAGTATCATTGCACCAGATACATCCGAGGGATGATTGTCCCGAGGACGGAATTACCCGAGGAGTTCCGATTGACACAACCGGCTGTCAGATATTTGTAGACTTTGTTAATACAAGGGATTGGCAGTTTCTGCGTGTGTTTTGTTGTTGTTGTTGTTGTTGTTTTGGTTTGGTTTTAAAGTTTTGTGTGGGTATTTTGTTGTTGTTATTTTTGTTTAGTTTTCTTTACTTCAAAATAGAGGTATCACCTGCTCTCTCATAAAACCACCAAAAACTCACTAAAAGCTCACTAAATACTGCATTTTGGGATGGGATTGGAATTAGCCGGCAGTTTTGCCAATACTGTGCAGTGACATTTCTATCATTATAGCACAGGGACACTTATGTGGTGCCCAGGGACTGAACTCGGTCGGTACATTATACTGACACCGACGAGTCAGGCGTAATGCTGTCCCCTTAGCCCCGAACGTTAGGAGGGAAGCTACTACTACCAACTTTAAAGTCTTAGGTTTGACCCGGCCGGGGTTTGAACCCACGACCGCCCGATCCGGAAGCCGACGCTCTATCACTTGAGATATTGCGGCCGGTCCTGCATTTTGGAACTTTGACTTTTTATCAATGAAAAGTCGAAACAGAGAATTCATAAATGTGGTCATAAAATGCCCAGCATAGCAAAGATATCAAGTATGAAAATTGAATTGGAAATAAGAGATGTATATTATTTCATGTAGATATGGCTGGAAGCGGCACTTCAAGTCTTCTATTCTCTCGGCCCCGGATGGGGTAGCATCATCACCATGGCCAGCTTCAATAAGTTCAACGCCAATGCTTTAAGGTAGGTTATGTATTTAAAAAAATGTTACAGACGAAATAATGGACACTTCTTTGGGTATGTATCTATTCCTTATAGCTAGTCGCAACCGCCATAGTTCCGCTGTGTATATATAACGGAAATGTCTTACCCATAAAATGCCGGCCATGCTAATTTGTATGTTTAACATTTAAAAATACACACGCTAATTAAAAGTCGGAAGGGTTTGAGTTAAATCCTTTACTTTTGAATATTATATATTTCTGTACGTTTTTTTTTTGTGTGTGTGTGTGCTTGGTATGGTTAGTTTAAACTTCGCGACTTGAAGTCGGCTCCAAGTAATTGACTAGGAAAGAAACTATTCTCTACAATTGGGGATCGGAGTGGTGGGGTAGTGGTAGAGTCGCCGACTTGTTATTCCTTCGCCATAGCCTCCCATTAAGTTGGTTCATGTCCCTTTCGGGGCAAATAACTAAATGTGGGAAGGACTTCTAGCTGTCTGTGTGCTGCACCGGTGGGTCTACCCAAACATTTATCTAGGGTCTTCCCGTACCAGAATAGCAGGGTGTCGCTATAATGATCATACCTGGTCGCTGCGAATCTTTCTTTTTTAACAAATTATTTCTAGTTTGTGAGTGCTTGATAAATTTTTATTGACAAATGGGCCTTCTAAGTGTAAATTCGAACCAAATGCCGTATATACTTTCTTCTGTTGCAGAAGTTCCATCATTGTCTGTTTTGCGGACCTGTTTACGTCTTTTTTCTGCGGTCTAGTCGTCTTCTCAATGGTCGGTGTTCTGTCCAAAACGACCGGGACACCTATTGAAAAACTTCCATTTGCAGGTAAAATATTCTGTCCAAAACTACCGGGACACCTATTGATAAACATTCATTTGCAGGTAAAATATTCTGTCCAAAACGACCGAGACTCTAATAAATTTCCGTTCGCAGGTAAAATTCCACCTGTTCAAAACGACCGGGACTTCCATAGATAAACTTCCGTTCGCAGGTAAATTGTCCACCCGTCCTAAACGACCGGAACTTCTATAGATAAACTTCCTGTCGAAGGTAAAATATCCACCTTTCCAAAACGACCGGGACGCCTTTAGGTAAACTTCCATTCGCAGGTCAAATGTCCACCTTTCCAAAACGATCGGGACGCCTTCAGGTAAACTTCCATTCGCAGGTAAAATAACCACTTTTCCAAAACGACCGGGACGCCTTTAGGTAAACTTCCATTCGCAGGTAAAATATCCACTTTTCCAAAACGACCGGGACGCCTTTGGGTAAACTTCCATTCCTAGGTAAAATATCCACCTTTCCAAAACGACCGGGACGCCTTTAGGTAAACTTCAATTCGCAGGTCAAATGTCCACCTTTCCAAAACGACCGGGACGCCTTTAGGTAAACTTCCATTTGCAGGTCAAATGTCCACCTTTCCAAAACGACCGGGACGCCTTTAGGTAAACTTCCATTCGCAGGTAAAATATCAACCTTTCCAAAACGACCGGGACGCCTTTAGGTAAACTTCCATTCGCAGGTCAAATATCCACCTTTCCAAAACGACCGTGACGCCTTTAGGTAAACTTCCATTCGCAGGTCAAATATCCACCTGTCCAAAACGACCGGGACTCCCATACATTAATCCCTATCTCCGGTAAAATGTCCACCTGCCAAAAGCGACCCAATAGCTCAGATGGTAGAGCGTCGGCTTGCGGATCGGGAGGTCGCGGGTTCGAACCCCGGCCGGGTCAAACCAAAGACTTTAAAGTTGGTACTAGTGGCTTCCCTCCTTACGCTCGGGGCTAAGGGGACAGCATTATGCCTGACTAGTCGGTGTCAGTATAATGAACCGGCCGGGTTCAGTCCCTGGGCACCTCATAAGTGCCCCTGTGCTATAATGATAGAAATGTCGCTGCACAGTATCGGCAAAACTGCCGGCAAATCCCAATCCCAAAAGCGACCGGGACTCCTATAGGTAAACTTCCATTCGCAGGTAAAATGTCCACCTTTCCAAAACGATTCCCGATGGGTATGGTAACAGTGTCTAAACTATAATTTCTTGAGTTCTTGTTTCTACAAATAAAACAAACAACTTCCCGTTTCACCGGTGTCACTATCTTTAATATCATGTGACTTTTTGAAAGTCACGTGGATCCAAAGTAGTCCCGACATTAAGTGAGCCAATAACAGAGGTGAATATATGAACCGATGGTAGAGAGTGCGTCTTTATATCTGGGTAGAACTATCGGCGCACCGCAGGTAAGCTGGAAAACCTCCCTTCATATAAGTTCTCATCCCAACCGTGGCTCGAACCCACTCGGCGAGGGGCTGAGGAGTTACAAGTCGGTGACTCTAGCCACTGGGACAGGGGCACCCTCCGATTATTACCTGTGCGTAGTGTTGTACATGGTTTTATAGATTGGTGTGTTTTCTGCTTTCCTCAAATTGGTTCCACAAAAAAAATGATTCAATTTTAAATAAAATGTTTACAGCAGTTAGGCAAGTTAAAGACATTATCAGGTGTGAAGGCCAACTGTACTAACATATTCTCAGCACACTTCTAGTGAAGTATTCATCGTGGTGTTAAAAACATAATTTGGATGCTCTTTGATTTTTTTGCGTAAATGTTGTTTTCTTAAATATTCCTTAAACGACTTCACCAGTAGAGATTGACATATCCAATAAAAACATGCATCAATTTATTTTACTTGCTCTCGAGTTTGCCATCTTTATAAACACAAGGGCATTTAGATGCGGTCCACACTAATTATTTCATAAATATGACACAGTGGATTTTCAAATAAGAACAAATAAGGAGATAATTTTGCAAAAGAATATACACGTGCATCAAAAGTGCCAGGTATGATTTTTTAGGTTTAGTAAATATAAACATGATGTCAATAAACGGCTGTCTTTGAGTTTAATATGTATGCATGATACATTCAATACATATAAACGACTGTGCGCGTGCATTGTCTTGCTATTATACACGAGAGACTTTAGAGAGCGTTAGCGGACCACCTTGAATTATGACAAAGCTCCCAGCCTAGTTAAGTTATAGTTCACATGCATATGCCTTTAGGTTAAAATTTGGATCCAAATGATGGGTGCGTTTCATCATAAATCTTAAGATTGTTTTTTCTCTTAAGAATGGTTTTTCTTCTTAATAGCGTTTCATTAATATTTCGGAAATCGCTCTCAGAGCGAAATCGCTCTTAAATCTTAAGAGTGATCTTGATCAATTTGCACTTACGACAGTTTGTTGAAACGCACTTAGCAGTGATGGTAAGACCGAAATTTAAGAACGTTTTCCAATCGATCTTAAGATATATGAAGAAACGCAACCGATAATTTTAATCTTTAATCCTTTTATCCATGGTTGTATAATACATTTTTATTCACACAGGTCCGGGATTAGCGTTTGTTGCCTACCCGGAAGCCCTCGGACGTCTTCCTCTACCAAACCTGTGGGCTGTTCTGTTCTTCGTTACTCTTGTCTTTATTGGCATTGATTCCGCGGTAAGACTTTATCAATGGGGTACATTGGTGAAATGGAAATTGTCTCCCTTGTTAGTTAATATCCTTGGTATTACAAACAGTAGGTAGGTCCTTTTAGTTGGAATTCTTGGACTTTATCGCCTGTTCTTTTGTAGATATTGCAATTACATACAGTGAATTTCTTACTTTCGCATAAATATAAGCTTAAAATCCTTTTAAATACTTATAGAGATATGTTATTTAAAAAAGAAAATGGCATTGTTGATGATCGTTAAGCTGGGTATCACAAATAAGGCAGAAAAGTCAACATGCACTGAACAGAGCACAAGCATAAAAACCGAGTAAAACCAATGCAAGGACCTACTTGCATCTAGAGATTATTCAGGGGAGACTACTCATTAATGTCTTTCCTTGTTTACAAAATAAAGCATACGTACGGGTCATACGTTTAAATGGTTTTCTTAGTTTAGAGTTGGTCCTTATTGGAGATAACTCGAGCCGACTTTGGCAATTAGTGCGACATCATTGACATTTGATTGTAAAAAGCTTAGTACTTTTGTATAGTTGGTTTAATGGCACACCGACACTTTATAGGTCATACTGCCCCTTTTACGATAAGATTTAACGGAATTAAAGTATAATTAGATAAAAATAAATACTTGAGTAGAAATATATAAGTCCATTAAGTTTGAATTATAGTTGAACACAGGTTAGGAGAAAAATTCTGGAAAAAAGTCATGAAGCCTCGCTAGTTTAGATGAAAAACTTTTGTTGGTTTTAACATAATTGTTGTTACCAAAAACTTGTCATTTAACGCAATAACGAACATCGAATCAGGGACTGCTCATGTTTTTACTAAATACAGATTCCTTGGCGCCGCTCTGGAGAACGGTGCCTCTAATGGAATAAAGTTTATGTGGACGTAAGGTAGCAGGCAATAACGGGAAATCGCAGCTGTTTGTTCAGACTTTTTTCAAAGAAATGAACCAAGTATGCCGCAGTTAAAAATATAGCATGCAATTATACAAAGAGAAGCAGACATACAAGTCAATTCGCACCTGTTTTCCATTGTTTAACAGAAAGAACGGAGTATGCCGATGTAAACAGTGCGGCTTGCAATAAAAAACGATGTACATGTAGCAGAAAACACGGAAAAACCAGTAAGAACAAGAAAAAAAAGGAATCAAATTAAAGATAGTCTTGTTTCCATCCTTCTAGCAGAGTTATCCTTCGTTAATATCATGCATTTTTGTATTGAACCGTCAATGTAAGCAAGTGTCTGGTTCCCATGAGATTTCCCATTTTGTTTAAGTGTCTGCTCTCTGTAGACCCTGGATGTTGCACATCCTTGGTTGTTCTTGACCATAATGTTAAAATCTAGAACTAAATACTCTTGTGCATGTCTGTATGTTCTTGATCATACTTTTAAAATCTAGAACAAAATAACTATTGCACATGTATGTTGTTTGTCTATATTTATTGGGTTTATCGTCCCACCAACAGTATTTCAGTAATACGGAGACGGTGTCCACTTGAAACAGATATAGTGCTGCCTTCACTGTGTATAGCATGCCGTAAACACCTGGCATGATACCACACCCAGGCACATTATCCTGCCACCGGGCCAACCAGCTATGGAACTACCCTTATATTTGCTTGAACGTTAGCAAGGCAGTAATACAGCTACAATTTTTAACGACTTTGGTATGTCGCGACCGGGATCGAACCCGGGGCCTCCCGTTCCTGCAGCCGACACTTTACCGATTGCGCTACCGACGCTAAGTACATGTATGTATGTGTTGGCTCACCAGTACAAGCGAATTGATGCAGAGCGACAATGTTTTTGTACAGGTAAGTTATGGGGTTGAGTATTTTCCTTGACAGTTTCCTTACTGGAGGCCTTGACTGATATATTATCATTAATTACCATATTTATTGCTATTATCTTATTCCGTCAATTAAAAATAACAATTTTTTGTCTCACAGTTCGGTATGCTAGAAGCGGTGACGAATTCTGTAGTGGACTACAATTACCACCGGCTCAATCGGTATCGTCCGTACATCACGCTAGCTGCCATCTTGTCCTTGATGCTGGCTAGTACACTTGCCTGCTTCTCTGTAAGTCTAGATCGACTTAAAACTTAAAATTCGTAGTAATACTAGTAGTAGTAGTAGTTGCAGCAGAAGTAGTTGCAGTTTTAGTAGCAATAGTTGTAGACGTAGTTGTAGTAGCAGTAGTGGTTGTAGTAGAAGTAGTAGTAGTAGTAGTAGTAGTAACAGTAGTAGAAGAAGTAGTAGTAGTAGTAGTAGAAGAAGAAGAAGTAGTAGTAGTAAAAGTAGTAGTTGAAGAAGTAGTAGTAATAGTAGTAGTATTTGTGGTTGTTGTAGATGTAAAAGTAGTAGAAGGAACAGTAGTAATAGCAGCAGTAGTTGTAATGTTAGTAGTAGCAATAGTAGTCATACACTGTAGTTGTTGTAGTAGTAGTAGTAGTCGTAGTAGTTGTTGTAGTTGTAGTAGTAGTAGTAGTAATATTGATAGTTTTATGGGGCGGATTACATGTCATTTTGGTAGAACAGGAAGAAGTGAGGCGGGGACTAAGTCGGATAGAATCTATTTAGACGTTCGTTTCGGCTTCTATTTTCTACAGAAACGTCTTAACAGACTCTACTATCCTATACTTAGATGGCTGTTTGTGCAGTATACAAAAAGTTCCGCGTTAAGCTATATTAAGTGTATATAGTGGATCTGTCACGAGTTGTCATTTAATACAAACAGGACAAGTAATAGTAAGCGAGCCTATGACTATCATTTTTCCTGGACGAGTTTTATAAATGTTTGTATTAATGACAACGAGTATCATATACTTTTAATATCACATCCTCTTTGAATTTACGATGTCATTGTATATTTACACTTTTTGTTATTTTTGATGTTATGTTTTCCCTAAATGTTACCGAATCATCATCAGACTCACTGACACACTTCCGATTTTTTAGCAGACGTCTTATTACAATCGACACACCTCGGATAATTCACGAATCATCTCTCAAATGTATGTAGTCGGATCGCTTGGCCATTTCCCTAAATGGGACTGCTTTTAAGACAGACGTCAAAACAAAGATGGCAGCTCGGATGACAGCTCACTACAGTCTGAAGCATGCAAAACTTCATTTTGTGGCGGCTTCAATTTTAAATCATCCAAGTTTAATTTACCTAGCGCAGCAGACATTCAGCTGTCAAACGATGCCATTGTTCATGTTTTGTGCGGTCTACATTTAAGGCATATTCTTCTTCCTACTTCCGGCGAACAAAACGGTCGTGATTTCAATAAGTATCATTGCACCAGATACATCGGAGGGATGAGTGTCCCGAGGACGGAATTACCCAAGGAGTTCCGATTAGTCATATTATTGCGCGTACAAGTAACACGATCGTCAGTACTATATTCAAAGTGCTCACGTGAAAATATTCATGAGTCATATATTACTTTATATTGACTCACATATGATTACCGCTTGACCAATCAAAACGCTTTCAATTCCAAGGGCATATGATGAAACAATATATGTAATGGGTGTAACTAATGAGAAACAATGGAAATCACGCGATCAATTGAAGGAACAGACGCAACTGGAAGATTGATGATATTTCGCTTTATTTAACTTTTAAGTATATGGTCATATAAATAACACTTTAAAATCATTAAAAAAGAATATATGACAAAGTCCTATGAGTATTGCAACATATACCAAACTCCGAAAAGGCACAGAACAAAGGTATTTCACATGCGAGCCAAGCGAAAAGTAAGAACAAATTTGTGATGAGTCATTTAAGGAAAAGAGCAAACCCGACAGTTGCCGCCTTGGAACGGTCAGTCGGCAATATGGACCGACTGGGGTGCTTAAACCGGTTTTACAGAGCTCTAACCTCGCACTTCCTGACGAGTTTCTCAAATGCAAGCAACGAAAAGAAAAACGATCTATTTGAAAACAAACTGTCCATGCGCTGATATTTTCTATACGTTATGACGAAAGTAGTGACGTCATCGAAAAATAATGTCCACATAGTGTTTAGAAAAGAAATATGGTAGTATTTCGATTTGAAAAACAACACAAAAATGGTTGACCACAAATAAAATTAACTTTCTGAATCATGAACAAACATGACAGAGACGAATAAATGGTTGTAGCATCCTGTTCATGTGAAGATGGAATTGAAGAACCAAAGTTCAATGTCCATCAAAGGAAATACACGTAACAATCCTTATAGGATGAATTAAATGACAACATAGATTACATGCAAGGGGAGATTTTTTACGACCGCCACACTGCACAAGTAACATTGTTGTGATCATGAAAAAGAATTTATGACAAAGTCCTATGAGTATTGCAACATATACCAAACTCCGAAAAGGCACAGAACAAAGGTATTTCACATGCAAGTAGCTGTCGTTTTTTTCATCTTTGTCCAGCAGTAAAAGTTATTTCAAGTACATTTATCAAACAATTCTATTACTACCCGGATCGAAAAACAGTCTGGACTGAGAGAGTGCACAGTGATTGTGTAAAATTTTCAAGAGTTTGGGCCCATTTTGCGTTCGGGACTCGAACCCACGCGGTGAGGGGATGAGGAGTTGCAAGTCAGCGACTATAACCGCTTAGCCACGGGCTCCCCTTGATTAAATATAAAAAGTCGACACTAGAGTGAGTTTATGTAAGAGTCATAATCATCTCAATGTACAATGTTTTTAAATGTCTGACAAAAGACGAGTTGAACATTGTCTAACTGTTAAGACATTTAGGAATCGTAAACTAATTCACGCTACAAGTCCATTCTTTCTAAAACTATAAATAATCATGAATCTAATTTCTGCTAAATATAGACATCGACGTCAGAGCGGATTACCCGAATGGTTATATAAAGTTACGGGTCACGTGGTTTGTTTTGTTTAAAAATAGCTAACTGTGCAGCGTAGCTTACATAGGAAATACCTATTTGTAATGACGAGTGATGTGTTATCCTTCACTTTTCACCTAGGTGTAGGACATCAATACACAGCATTTTGCATGATCTTATCAGGCAACAATAATTTATTTGTTTGTTGTTGTTGTTGTTTTGTTGTTGGTTTTTTTTTGTTGTTGTTGTTTTGGGGAGAGAGAAATCCGGTCCAAGCTGTTAGATACCACCTTTGAGACAGACCCTCGAAAGGGCGTCAAGGTGGGCGTGGTCAAGGTTTTGCAAAACAAATGTTGAGACAAACTCATAAATGCATGTTTATCTAGCATTTGTCAGTCATAAGGACACAACTTATTATAGTCAAAATAAAGAAAGATAATTAGGTATTAACTTGAAAAACCTTTGCAAAACTATCTAGTATATTTCTTTCATCATTTCTTTCCTTTATTCTTTTTTTAGATATTTATTTGTTCTTAATTAAAGTGATGTTTTGTGTGTGTTTTTTTTTTCTTTTTTTTCAGAATGGCGTATATGTCTTCCAGCTAATTGATTGGTATATTGCCACCTTTAACATTACCATAGCAACGCTTTTCGAATGTGTTTGTGTGGCGTGGATTTACGGTAAGCAATGATCCACTGTGGAAATTATTTACCTTGAATTTGTGTTCTTTTCAATGTAAATCAACAAAGTAAAATCCCTTTTTAAAAGTCGTAAAAATATAAGACGAAGGCACTGAAGTCCCAGAAACGACTTCCCCAGTAATTAGTGTTCGATTGGCTATATTTACATTTTGCAATTTGAAACTTCAATTACACATTTAAACATAGTGTTAATCCAGAAATTAGCATCAAAACAATGTGTACAATATAGTATGCATGCAATAAACAAACCCTACAAACCGTATGCAATTAATATAGAGGATCTAACACGAGTTGCATATATAATGACGTCGATCAATTGTCATAATCAAAAAGGTGTATTACACTAGTAATATAAGAAAATACGTAATGGATTTATTGAATGGAAACAAGAAGAATCATATGATAAAAACAAATTTGTATGCAATATACAAGAAAGATGAACCACAACAGTTTTACCATATAGTGTGTATGCAAAAAAACAGAACAGAACATATTTTTATTCAGATTTGTACTCATGTACATCATCGTATTATAAATACAATATACAAATATAGTATCCGGTTTAGTTATTAATATGGAAGAGAAGAAATAAAAATGACAATATATTAAGCTTTTTGTGTGATAGTTGCATTATAAAAGCATAAAAGAAACAATATTAGAGAATGAACTTTATGTATTATTAACGCTTTTGTTCCTTCTTAGTAAGATTGCTTTCTTGATAAAAAGGGCGAGATTCATAAGTAACTCTTATCTTTTAAATCAAACATGTACGCAATAAACAAACAAAGTTAACAGTAAAGTAAGCATGCATTAAACAAACAATGTTAACCATATAGTGTGCATGCAATAAACAGACAAGGTTAACCGTATAGTGTACATGAAATAAACAAACAAGCTTAACCATATAGTGTGCATGCATTAAACAGACAAGGTTAACCGTATAGTGTACATGAAATAAACAAACAAGCTTAACCATATGGTGTGCATGCAATAAACAAAAAAGATTAACCATACAGTGTAAATGCAATAAACAGGCACGATTAACCATATAGTGTGCATACAATAAACAGACATGGTTAACCATATAGTGTGCATGCAATAAACAGACAAGGTTTACCATATGGTGTGCATGCAATAAACAAAAAGGGTTAACCATACAGTGTAAATGCAATAAACAGACATGGTTAACCATATAGTGTGCATGCAATAAAGAGACATGGTTAACCATATAGTGTGCATGCAATAAACAAACAAGGTTAACCATATAGTGTGCATGCAATAAACACACAAGGTTAACCATATAGTGTGCATGAAATAAACAAACAAGGTTAACCATATAGTGTGCATGAAATAAAAAAACAAGGTTAATCATATAGTGTGCATGAAATAAACAAACAAGGTTAACCGTATGGTGTGCATGAAATAAACAAACAAGGTTAATCACATAGTGTGCATGAAATAAACAAACAAGGTTAACCATATGGTGTGCATGCAATAAACAGACAAGGTTTACCATATGGTGTGCATGCAATAAACAGACAAGGTTTACCATACAGTGTGCATGAAATAAACAGACAAGGTTTACCATACAGTGTCAATGCAATAAACAAACAAGGTTTACCATACAGTGTGTATGCAATAAACAGACAAGGTTTACCATACAGTGTAAATGCAATAAACAGACAAGGTTTACCATACAGTGTAAATGCAATAAACAGACAAGGTTTACCATACAGTGTGCATGCAATAAACAGACAAGGTTTACCATATGGTGTGCATGCAATAAACAAACAAGGTTAACCATATGGTGTGCATGCAATAAACAGACAATGTTAACCATATGGTGCCTATGCAATATACAGACAAGGTTAACCATGTAGTGTGCATGCAAAAAACAAACAAGGTAACCCATATGGTGTGCATGCAATAAACAGACAATTTTAACCACACAGTGTGCATGCAATAAACAGACAATTTTAACCATACAGTGTGCATGCAATAAAACAAGAAAGTTGAACAAAAAAAATGTTATCGCACGAGGCTGGGACAAATCTGTATTGCGAGGCTTGCATTTTCTTAACACTTACCTTGTATTCTATTTATCCTACCATCTGTTTTACAAACAGAAACGTTGTTTAATGTTAAGATCTATTTTGTTGTCCAAAAATGGCATTCGCGTTCGAGTGTGGGTATTATGTTTTCATACGCGCATAACAAAAAGGAGTAAGATTCCTAATCCCTTACGAAATACGGTCTGTAAAATCGAGATTAAATTTAACTTACTTGTAACCAAAGTCATTAAAACTTCATAGTTGGTGCATCTCCGTACCAACAAACTCAGACTAAATCATGGATAGGAGGGATACAGTGTCAACAAGTTTTAGGTTTTGCAGCATCATTTGATTGTCATTTTACACTAACAGTGACAAAAAAAACGAATGCAAATTGCACATCCTATCATTGCATGATCTCAAATGCAAATTGTATAAGTTCACTATTGCCTTTTTATATGAACAAGACTAGTTCACAGACAGTATATCCCCGCCAATCGGTGCTTGTTTGAAAAAAAGAGTACAGTCAGAATTTGCATACAAATAAAATGGGAAGAAGTAATCATTTTTTCAGTCAATAATTGTGTGGTTATTTTCTTAATGAAAGAGTGAAAGAAAAACAAAGTCCAATCGCAAAACGTGATGATATATACTGTAGTTGTCGAAAAATAGCGCGGTAACAAAATATGTTAAAATGGGTCAGAAATGTTAAAGAGTCAGACCGGAACATGCCAATGATATCCGCATCTCCTTTTCGTACTCAAGGGTCCCAAAAAGGTTTGCTGAAATCCAGTAAGTCGTTGCCGAAATAATAGCGCAGAAACGAATGTTGCTCTGTATCCATACTGCAAATGTAATCAACGGCCATAACTCTGTTAAGGGACCAACTGGAACATGCCGAGAATATGCGAATCTTATTTTGGTATTGAAAATTCCCACAAAGCTTAATTCAACCAATAGTTGCCAAGAAATAGCGCGGAAACCAAATACTATTCAGGGGCCATAACTCTGTGTTAACTGGTTAGACCGAAAAATGCCAATGACTGGTTTCTATAAAGTTTCGTTGGAATTCAGTAAGCCGTTGCCAAGAAATAGCACGGAAACGAATGTTATTCTATATACAGTATGCATAACTCATCAAGGGCCATAACTCTGTATTGAAGGGTCCAGCTGGAACAGGCTAAAAATATATGCATTTTCTTTTGGTGTTGAAAGTCTCCACAAAGTTTCGTTGAAATTCAGTCAGTAGTTGCCGGGAAATAGCGCGGAAACGAAACACAGACTGACGTACGGACGTACGTACGGATGGACAACGCCAAAACAATATACCGATTCCATCGGCGGGGGATAATAACACCAAGTTCTGTTTACAAAATCCCGTGTTTACAAATTGCACAGATAAATGACGTGTACAGTTTTGACGACAATTACCACGTGCGACGTCACGTGACATGAATAATTCACTAAAATGATTTAAATCCTTCTAAACTAACGTATTTGTATCACATGCTGTTGCGTCTCTTAAAATTTCTTGATTTATACAATTTGACGACGTTTGGAACTCCAAGTGCGGGTGGAATTTATGCATTTAAAAAGTAGGCCATCCGGACACGCGCGACAGGTTTATCAGTGGTTTTTATTAAAGCAAACGTTGTCACATCGGGCTTTAAACATGTATCTAATGTCCGAGGTGACAATAGAATAAAAAAAATAACCATACAGTATGCATGCAATATACACAGCAGCGCGGTTTCTAACAAAAGTATTTACGTCCTTGTATCAAAGCCCTTCGCACGAGTGTACATGTCTTAGGTGCATTTTGTATCATGTTATCATTTAAACAGCGTTTGTCATTTCACTTATCATTCACCTTACCTTTTGTAACATAAATTATATGTACATTTCAAATAATAGTTGCAGTATTTTGCAAAGATCTCCGCTAAGAAATTAATTAAATAGCTCAGTATAAATACATCGCTTCTCTCTCTCACCCTCTCCGTCTCTCTCTCTCTCTCTCTCTCTCTCTCTCTCCGTCTCTCTCTCCGTCTCTCTCTCTCACTCACTTTCTCTCTCTCTCTCGCTCTCGCTCTCTCTCTCTCTCTCTCTCTCTCTTTCTCTCTCTCTCTCTGAAAGAAAAAAGCTGAGTTGATTCGAATGAAATTAATTTTGCAGGAGCGAACCGGTTCAGTTCCGACATCGAGATGATGATGGGCAAACGGCCATCAATGTTCTTCAGGATATGTTGGAGTATTGTCGAACCTGTTTTCCTGTTTGTAAGTTGTCTCTGTTAAAGATATTGTGAAATAATGTAGATGAATTATTCAGTATTATCGCATGTGTTTTATTGTACATCTTCACACAAGAAGATATATAGGTAAGCATTTATTAGCGCCGCTCTTCAGAGCGGTACCTTTTATGGGATGCTTTTTATGGGAACGATAGTGTAGCTGGCAATAACAGGAAATCGCAGCTGTTCTGTCAGACTTTTTTCAGAGAAAAAACTGAGTATTCCGTTTTTTAACATTATAGCTTGCAATAATAACGTGCAACATGCAATTATTTAAAATTAGCTGGCATTTATAGCACTTCACCACTGTTTGGCGAAGTATTGTTTGACAAAAGAAACCGAGTATACCGATGTTAGCAATGCAGCTTGAAAATACAGATGTAGCATTAAAAAGGAAAACAAAGTAGCAAACTCCTTCCTATCAGAGTTATGGTTCGTTACAATCAAATGTTCATGTAATTAATCGACATTGTTGTGTTCCCAGGATAGTCATGTTCTTGTATAAAGGGCATACTCTCGACGGCGCCTTGGACGTCTCACATCATAGCCATTTCTTGTAATATATTTTAATATCTACTCTAATGTAGTTTTATTGTTATGACTTCAGTACATGTCTCACGTTATCGCGTAAACACGTTTTACCATCAGCAGAACAATCACCTATATATTAGAGAAATGTCATGCACAAAAGCTGGTCATTAAGCATACATAATGCCAATCCGTAACATCAGAAACATTTCAATAAATTATTGTTTTTGCGTCGTTGTTGTTGTTATGTTGATTTTTGTGTTATTAATTATGATGTTAGGTTCTTGTGGTGACGTCTGTAATATATTATTCCCCACCCACGGGAGAAAATGGATACCAATACCCAGCAGGTGCCGTTGTCATTGGCAACATAATCGGTTTCGCCCCGTTGCTGACCATACCTGCCTTCGCAGTGTACGATCTTCTCCAGAGACACGGCTCTCTTCTAACGGTACGGCTTTGTCATTTCTTTTAAAGTGTAATACAATTAAATGTCATCAAACTTGATTTTTGATCAATAGGCATATTTAATTTTTATAGTTGGTATGATAACCATGAGAAATATGTTCACATGCATCGGCCATGACCAAAAGTTTAATTTCATCAAACACGGATTTAAGTGACTCCTTTCCTAATTGTGTTATATCTGCAGCTCTTTTCACTAAGTCTGTCGTTTTTGACTGACACTGGCGCACCTTCATCACGCAGGCAGTCCTTTAATTGTGGCACAGTAAGCTTTTGAAAAATCGATCGATATGTTCTCATTGCTGTCGCTGTCCGCCATTTTGCTAACCGGAAGTAGATAAGATCAGGAACGATAATCACACAAAGGGAGATAACCACCCTTTTCGTTACTTATATTAATTAAATATAAAAATAGATGACAATGTTAAGTATTATTCTAAAAGCCTTGGCACATATTAATATTTATAAATGCCATTTACTGCATACAGCTGCATAAAGAATAATTTTAATGTCAATATTTCACTACAGATATGTTATTGTTGTCGTAGCCATGTAGCTATTTATATTTTTCTATTGAGTTTTAATTATTTTATATTTTATATTATTTTAGTCCATGCAGTGGTTTGATTTCGTTTCGTCGTTGTCATATAGTAGATTTGTTCTTGTACCTTCTTAGTCCATGCAGTGGTTTGCTTTCGTTTCGTCGTTTTTTCACACAGTAGATTTGTTCTTGTACCTTCGTAGTCCATGCAGTGTTTTGCTTTCGTTTCGTCGTTTTTCATGTTGTAGATTTGTTCTTGTACCTTCTTAGTCCATGCAGTGGTTTGCTTTCGTTTCGTCGTTTTTTTCACACAGTAGATTTGTTCTTGTACCTTCTTAGTCCATGCAGTGTTTTGCTTTCGTTTCGTCGTTTTTTCACACAGTAGATTTGTTCTTGTACCTTCGTAGTCCATGCAGTGTTTTGCTTTCGTTTCGTCGTTTTTCATATAGTAGATTTGCTCTTGTACCTTCGTAGTCCATGCAGTGTTTTAGTACATTAATAGTAATATTTCTGATCTATTAACCAGAGAATTCACAATGGTTTAAGACCTTCTGCGGACTGGAAACCTCAGGACACGGACCGCCAAGAAGAATATGTGAACTTTGCCGATCAAGACCAGAAAGGCATTATTGACCGACTCCGTGTTGATGTCCTCGGGCTAAATTCCAAATAAAACATGTTTGATACCAGAACTGTGAAAAATATTGTAATTTTGTTAATAATTGTCCCTGTTGCACAATGTTTTTGTTTAAAAACATTTTACTTGATGCGGGTTTTGAATTGGTGATCAAGTTGCAAACATATCAATGCGCGTTTTCCAATGTAAGTCATTTAGGAAATACAGCAGCAACTAGTTTTAATGGTTGACTTTATTGCACTTGAAAGGTTGTTGCGTACATGTACGTTTATAGTTTTAAACGCCACAAAGTGTTCTTTCTATTGCGATATTTAATATAGAGTTTTAATTCTAGACTGTACTCATATTGACAAATTTCAGTCAGCCAAAACCACGAACAGCTTCACTGATAAAGGACTGTGGTAGTATAGATAAGTCCGAGACAATTATAAATTGTGGTTTAATGTCAAAAATATTACATTCATAATAGAAATACACGTTTATGCTAAAAACTTTCTTCTAGATAGGCATGTTTTGGTCTTTAAGAGATATTGTAACTCATGTTTTATTCGAACTGACTGAATTTATGATCAAATTATCTAATAATCCTAAATTGATAAATTGATGTGTTTTAAGAAAAAAAAAAGTTACATATTTGTTTGTTTTTTACATCGCACCGACACAATTATGACCAAAGAGGAGACGTGGGGCTAATAATTGGTGGAGGAAGACCCCATACTTATATTTGGGTAAAACCATGGGCGCAACGCAGGCTAGCTGGAAAACCTCTCCACGTGAAAGTTCTTGCACCGACCGGGACTTGAGCCAGTTTTAAGAAATGTATAAAAGTATTCACGGCTTATATTTTTAATGACAAACGTTCGGCATTTTAGTTTCATTTATTGCCTTTTATATATTTGGTAGCCATTTTAGTATTATATTCGTGATGTCAATCATTTTCCTGTTGTTTATAGTTGTGTGTGTGTTTTTTTTTAATTTGAATTAATCAATTAGGATAATCCAAACAATACTGTCAATTGACATGCCATCAAATCAAAGCAGTAGAAGTTTACTTTAATAACTTACATCAAAGACAACTGAATAACAACGTTTTGAAATGTGTTCGATTTATCCTGCTTTTTATCGCTTATATGGAAAAAATAAAGTAAAATAGGAAATCTGTAAACAAACGAGGAAGATTGAAGGAAAAATAACGGAAAAACAATAGCCGCTTTACTCCTTCTTTCTTTAGACATGAACATCCGTTCATTTTTTTTTATTTTTAATCTCCATGTCAGCATATATAAATGTTCAAAAAATTCCATGAATGATTACATAAATCGACGAACAAGCATTAATTACACTTCTCATTCAGAGCGTGTGAACATAACTAATATTAACTGTGTATTCATACGCGTGGTTTGGTCACGTGATCTATTGACCGGATATCACTAAGTTTATCAGGCAATGCTTTATCCTGCACATTTACGCGTAAAATTAGGATAAAAATGTATTCAAAATTGTTGTTGGTTTGAACATTAATAACATTCTTTTAAGCAAAATATGTTATCCAAGAGGGAAATTAAAAATACGACAACGGGAAACTATTCGCTGTCTAGGATAGGTCACTACATAGCACGACGTGTTAACCCACATAAATTAAACATAAATTGAAAAGTCGAGATACCTGCTGTCATAAACACTTTACAGTTGTTGGAAGGGCTGTGGGGTGTTGGGTGTGGTGTGTGTGTGGGGGGGATGAGATATAAATAAACAACAGCGATATAACACATCATGTAGGGTCAAAAGTTAGTTCAGCAAGGTTATAAAAGTGGCAAACCACAGTATAATTGGATTTTATTGGATGAAGAATCTCTCAACCTGCAATAAAAAAAAAATATAAAAAACAACGCCGTTTTAACCAAAGTTTTAACCAGTAAAGGATGTAAACTTGTGCTTTATAGTCATGAGTTATATTAGTAGCAACAAATAAATGCGTCCGCTGCTAAGTTTTACGTATTGAATTATCTACGATATCAAGTTCGATATTCGGCCTTTAAATGATCGTTCGACCATGATCATTCCTATCTTCTAGAAAAACCGGTTCTCAGACAAAAACGTGTCTGCACATTCTTTAAGAATTCACACTAGATGATTGTCAAGAAATCCTGTATATAGAGAAAGCAGATACTGTTTGCTATGTAATTACAGAGACACTGAAGATGTATTTCATTTTATTTGTATATGCCCAGTATATACTGATTTAAGAAGAAAATACCTCAACTCAACTTTTTATAATAGACCGTCTGTATATAAAATGTGTGCTGTTTGATATAAAAGATAAAAACATACTAATTAATCTCGCACTTTTTATCAAGAAAGCAACAACAACAAACGAATTTGAACGGGAAATACCGATAGTTTACGGAATATGTCGAAGCTTGGCCGAGAACCAACTACTTTACATACGAAGCCACGCCCGCCATGTTGAAAACTGTTTTGACAAGATGCCGTATTCAACGGTGAGTATTGTTATTCTATTTATGCACATTTTCTAGTGAACATGTATGATTGCTGTATGTTATTGATTCATTTGCTATTGAGCTCCCTAATTTGGGGAGCACATTTGATGGTTTACACTTTATTAGCCTGTTTCCTTGACACTAGTTGACAGTACTGTTGTTGTTTTTTACCGTTCAACTTTCACTTTTCGCTCGCCTACGGCTCCAGAGTATCGGAGATATTATAGTTTATTTTAACGCAACCGATTTACTTTTCTTTCAACATGTGTATATTTTACTTTTTCAAATTCATTATGCTGTCATAGTTGACAGTGTAAACAACATTTTAGTATAAACGGACATTTCTCTTTCGTACCCATGTATTTTCGTAATCAAACAAAACTGTCTTTTTTGGTCGTTTTATGACCGTACATTCTGGCAGGCCATTCTTTAAACAAAACAAATTTGATAACGACAACATTCATATTTCTTTTATTATGGTATTTACTTTATATAAGGATGCATTTTATTTATAGAGTAGCAGTCACCTTGTTACCATAGACGGTTTTAGACCATCCCACTGCTGGACCAAGCCATGGGAACAGACCTAGAGAGAAAGGGAGGGACATATTACCTCTTGCAATGCACGACAATCAGCCAAGCACCAGCTAACGAGTTGTGTAATTTGTTTTTTGAGTAAGTTTTAGAACTGCATGTAGAATATGTACTACTAGAAATTTATTGTCCGCAACAAATTTATTATTTGATCAGTTCATAAGCTCACAATGAGGCTAGCCACTTACTATATTTTCATTATTCACATTCTGTTAACTTGAAAAATCACTACACCACACTGAGATGCTGCTTTATAATGACAAGTAGTCTATTAATTTGTGGTAATATAATCTGTGCCCATATGCTGACTTAAATTGAAACTAGTGCAACCAGTTTTAAAATTGATAGCTGATCAGTTTACTCATAAAAGTTTTGGAATGTGAGCAAATGAATGTGCCATCAGCTATTACTCCAGTGTCCTTGGTGGCTCACTGCGTGTTTTTAGTCCTGGGTGTAATGAAAACATTCATGTGGAAGGCTCAATCTGGGGGGGTGGGGGGGTGGGGGTGTCCTCCTTCATAGTCATAACTGAACATCACTATAGTAGCTTAGTAACCATAATATTGTTGCAATGCCATATCTATTGAAAAACAGTACAAACAAAAGGTGTTAAAAACAATACTGGATTAAAATATCACCACCACTGAAAACATTTTATTGATATGTGACTATGCTACCTTTCATGATGTCTTCAGGTTGGAAGAATCAATATGTTGAAACAGTTTTCTAACTATTTTCTTTTAGAGGCTTAACGATCTTATAAATATTATTTGATCTATGTTTGAGCATGCAACTATGTCAACTTAATGTGTCATTCATAAATAGTACAATTATATGCCAGACTGTTATGATGTATTTGAAATACATGTATGATGCATGGCTCACAAAAAAGTCTAAATGTGAATATAACTGTCACTTAACTGTGTTCAAGCCACTACAAAAATATTTTTCATGATAAAGAGTGTAAATTTTAGTATGGAAACCAAAGGGTTAAGATAATTTACACCAGAAAATCAATTATTACCCATGTGAATATTTTTATTTGTTTTGAAATTAGGACAAATTCGAAAGGATTGACTTGCCAGCTTAGGGGAAAGATTTTTTAAAGAGGAATATATCTGATCAAATGCAATTGCAAATGAATTGTTGCAGTCCTACATAGAAGAGCTTGCAACTGATATCAAGAGTACCATTTTTTCAATTTTGACCTTTTAATTTGTGAAAGTTTTGTGTTAATTGCAGTTTTAAATTTGTAAAGATGTGTTTTGGGGGTTTTCCCCACAAATAACCCATACTGCAAAATTTTCAATAAAAAACAAAACAAGTCACACATAATCACATATTTAGCAAATTTATTTAAATTGCAGTTATGTGGCCAACGGTCATCATAAGGGGAGATCATTGAAACACAGACCACCAATCTATTGTATTTGCACACCACCACTATCAAACAGTCATAAAAATTCTTTAAATGACATTACTTCTGAAACTGCTAGCCCACCAAACTTCCTCAGTCAGGCGCTTCAGCAGACAGACGGAATGAAAAGTTGTTAAAAGAATATTGATCTGTCAAAAGACATGGCAGCCAGGGTGTATGTCATTTTCCTTATATGACTTTGAAGTAAACAGAAATTGAAACTGATTATCCAAATGTTGCTTCTGTGCAGTTACATATAGTATGATTATTCTAGACCGGACCTGGTAGCGTAATCATTAGAGCATAGGCACCAGGTACTGGAGACCTCTGGTCAGATTCATGGTCTGTGACATAACAAGTCATTAGAAATTATAGTAGTATAGCTCCCTTGTAATGCTCAAGCAAACATATGGTAGTTACACAACAGGTCTGCTCAGTGTCAGGATAAGCGGAGTTTGTGTGGTTTCATACAGGTCTTCATGGCATGCTGTATTTAAAATGGTGGATCCGGACCTTATGTCGGGTATGGTATCATGCCAGGTGTTCACAGAATGCTATACACAGTTACGGCAGCATCTTATCTGCTTTAAGTGGACACCATCTCCGAATGACTGAATTATGTTGCTTGGACAATAAACCCAATAAATAATTATTCTGGTCTGTTAAAACATTGCTGATATTTCTTGCTCTCTGAAACTTAATGTCTATGACAGTCAGGTGAGCGATATAGGGTCATTAAAGACCTCTTGTACTCTTTTTCTTCCAAACAGCAATGCCTTGATCAATCACAATAAATAGTGGAATAAAGTATAACCTCTGACCCCTATATTATATATATTAAGCAGCTGTCCTTCAAAATATTCTGTTGTTGTTTGTTGGTGAGGATCAAAATTGTTGCAGTGCTTATTTTGTGTTTTTCATTCACAAACAACACACTAATTGGCATGATAGTGACTCAACAATTTAAATACCTAAGTGTCGAATTTCACCAATGTGTGGTTCTGTTTGTCTGATGCAAAACTTTGACTTGGCACCATTAGATGCAGCCTGCAGGCTGCAGCTATTTATTTTTAGAAACATTTGTATATTTGTTATGGTAGTTTTATAAACCAACAGCCCTGTTGGCTCATCGTTCCATCATAGAACATGTCATGCCACATCTTCGAAAATGTGCTAGTCCATCATTATTGCTAATGCTCTCATTATACAGGCTTTCTACTGGTCCCTACTTTTCCTATTTTTTTCCTACTTTTTCAGTGGAGTCCTACTTTTCTCTACTTTTTCAGAAATAGCCCTATTATCCCTACTTTTTGCTTTAAGAAAAGAAAATATAACATGAACCTCAAAATATTTCATTACTTGTATTTTCAGTTTCTCCATTTCTTGTAAATAGCAGTTAAGATGTGCTAGTGGGTACTCCTTGGAATGTCTATCCTATAAAGCAACATGGTCACTTGGCCAGTCAGTCCAGACATATTGGTCAGAGGTGCCTGTCTTTCAAGTATGGACAGAACAATGGTTTATGTTGGGCAACATCATGACAGTAACATAAGAAATAATGGTAATTCCAAATGGAACTAGTAATAAATTTCTTATTTAGCCCTATTTTTACTTATGAAATTTGCTACTTTTTTGTAAAAACGTGCCCGACTTCTGTCTTACTTTTTGTGAAGAGGCAGTAGAAAGTCTGCATTACGTGAGTAGTGTACACACATGATAGTGTAGTATCATTAGGGGACATAGTGTAAAAAAAATATATTGTCATAAAACTTATTTTCTTTAAGTATAACAGATATGTATGTTGTTATTTTCCCATTGAGAGTGTTTGATTTGATTTGATTGGTTTATTGTTTTAGTGATTTTGAGACAACGGTCAGAAGAAGGGAAGTTGTTGACAGCGGAAGGCATGTTGTTTATGGAATTATCATTCAGGAATGACAGTAACTTTTCCCTGGCATGGATTTCTCAGGAGTGAAATATTATGAACAAAAATCCCTGTCAACACAGAAGACTGACTTCCTGGAATGAAAACACTGTTATTTGTAAAAAAGGGACCTGTGTGTCCCTTCTACCATAGGCAAGGAAACTGATCTAATGTGCCTGTTAAATCACAATTGTATATAACATTATACCATCTAAAGAATATTGTTAGCCTGTGTTTGGGTATCTGTGGATTTAAGTCACTATATTAATTTTGAATTATTTTACATGTCATTTAAAGTATTCATTACTTTGATGCGGAAAAAAGTCATTGTTAATTACGTTGTTAAACAATTACTATAAGTATGCTAACTTGTATTATTTACCTTACAAAAATAGTTATTAGACCAGCTTAATGACTATGTAGTACTTAGAATGTTACATTTTTCATAAATATGTCAGCAAGGGATTGAAAATTGTAACTTATCTGTTAATGAAGCCTATGAGAGGGACCAAATATGCATTAAATCACTTCAGTTATGATTTGATAAACATAGGAAAAACGGAGAAAGTACAGACCTGTACCGAGAGTAATAAAAGATTGTTTACTATGTTTGTATAAAGAATCTAGTGCTGTACTGAGAGTAATAAAAGATTGTTTACTGTTTGTATAAAGAATCTAGTGCAATGTTTTTGTTTAAATTTATTTAATAATAATATTGGGTTACTATATGCTTATTTCATGTTTATGTGTAAACATGTATTTTCTCAAAATGTTTTGATTTTCTCGTGTTAGGGTTTACAAATGCTTATAGTACCTATATTGGAAATTACAAAGTCAAGTGATCCACATTACTTTTTAATTTCCTATATAGGTACTATAAACATGGAGGCAAACAATTGCAAGACATCATCCTGACTTATGTTACAATGCATTTGTATTTTATACGTTCTTGTGTCTTGTGCCGACTGACCGTTCCAAGGCGGTAACTGTCGGGTTTGCTCTTTTCCTTAAATGACTTATCACAAATTTGTTATTACCTTTCGCTTGGCTTGCATGTGAAATACCTTTGTTCTGTGCCTTTTCGGAGTTTGGTATATGTTGCAATACTCATAGGACTTTGTCATATATTCTTATTGAAATAACCTGAAATTACCGTGTACAGCCCCCCAAACGACGATTACAGGTAATTAAGACAAAATGCCAGACTCACTTGCTTTAAGCCAATATGTTTACATGCTAATAGGTAAGCAGGGAGCAATAAAAACAATTTTACAGCTGTATAACATTCTTCTTTTCTATTTTCTAAACAACTATAGCAAATCAAATTCTTACATGCACATACAATATACATGTAGTCATGATGAGAGTCAGAGCTTTAAATAAGGTTTGTTAAAGAGGATTTAAATGAGTGCAAGTAGACATAAGACATTTTGTCTTCATGTTAACGTTCTTTGTCTTGTACTTGTTTATATTTAGATTTCATGACTTTTTTATGTAATTTGCTTAATATTTATTTGATTTAAATTTATGTAAGATAATAAATAGTATCTATATGAGTATTTGAGATAGACATGTCAGACAGAAGACTGAAAACTTAAGTAAGAATTTAAATTTGTTTGTTTTTAATGACATTGCAAGTAAGTGAATATCAGCGGGATTGATTGAAGGCTTAACTAAATTGCAGTTTTAATCTTATTATCATGTTTAAGGTTGTGCTTATTGAAAAATAAATAAAACAAAGTATTAATGTTATTGTTTTATCTTTTACAAAAAATGATATTGATAGTAAAATAATGTGTGTGAAATCAATGTCTATTTGATTAGTCAAGTTATTAGCACACATTCAGGTTATCATTGAACTCCTCTTGTAGGACATGAACCAGTTTATTTTTTGTGGCGACTTTTTCATCCACATCAAACTTCCTTCTCAACATTTTGCCTTCAGCAGTCAACAGTATATAGAAACAGTTTGCTGTTTTCTCTACGTTGATATACAACCCACAATCATCGCACCAGTAACTTCTGTCTGTTTGGAGTCTGCAAAATAAAGAAAAGAAACAACATATTTTACATTTTGGTTCATTAAGTTAACGAGAAAAATAATAATAACTAGGCCTGTTGTTCTTATAAATCCACATTTTAATAAAATATGTGCAATCGTTGGGAGACAACACAACTTCCATGTAAAGACAATAAATAATATTTTTTAATTAATTATGTTATGAAGTTGTCACTCAATGGAATGCAAACCCATGCCATGCGGGATAAAGTCATGTACTTGACCTGGGGTGCCCCTTAATCACAACAAAATTTAAAGAAACAATGTTAAAGATTTTCTTACACTTAATCACCATGTAGAGTAATGTGCCAAAATATAAGGGAATGAAATGAAAACCAAGCTGGCTTTATTGGCAGCTGTAGAAAAAAACTTTACTAAAAAAACGTTTGTCAGATTTAGACTATAATTTTAGTCACAAACTTTTTCTTATTTAAGTACAAAATATGTCAATATAGTCTTCAGACCATTCTTTGAGGCTATAGGACAGATGTACTGTTTTTTGTTCTCTAGTTGACAGGATGGAATCATTTTTATATCAACTTAAAATTCATTTGGGTTGCAGTACACCGGTGGCTCTACCAGGACATTTGTCTTGGGTCTTACTGCACCACTGTAGCTGGACATCAATATTATGAGCGCATCTGTGTCTTTGTGATGCTTTTCAAAGTCAGCAAAAAAATGAGCTGTACAGTTAGTTGCTTTTAGTGGCATCTTTTAATGAAGGACTAGACTCGAGGGCCCAGTGGCAGCAAACACTTGATCTCATTTCTAGGTTTCTAAATTTTATCATCATACAGTCTGAGTTATTGAAACAAAATTCATCCTTACCTTTCCTGATTGGTCATTGAGCATTGCATTCTCCGGCAATAATTTATCTCGCATAATGGATCAGGTCATCTTTAGCATAAGGTTTTCCTAACCTGTGAACACATATGAAAATTATATTAAAGCTTCGCACTTATTATGAGAATGACAATATTCTGTTTTATTGAATTTGTTTATTTAATATTGTGTTTACACACTCATTTATAATGTAAAGGAGCGGGAAAAAGTGAACCTCCTCAAGATTCAAACTATAGACCTCCCCAACTCTAGCGGATCACAATACCAACTTAGCTAAAGAGGTTCAGTGAATACCAGTGAACAAGGGATGCGGGGTAGGGTTGTCCCACCAACCGGGTAAATGGGTAAAATTGTGAAAGCACATGCATGTAAGCTTAAAAAATATTAATCTTTTAAAGTAAATTTTGTCTGTTGACTGGTAAGGTCGAAGATAGGGTCCCTTACTGTGTATACACATCTAGAATTTACTGCGCTTAAGTTGAATTGATCTTGATTAAAACCCCACCCACCAAAATTTTCTGGATCCGCTCCTGCAGCGAAACCGCTACACTTCTCTTCTAGCAAAAAGATGTTCACCCTGAATCGCATCCCAGGTTCTACAATATACCACTGTTTAATATCACGCATTACTTGAGCTTGCATCCATGTGTTTTCACAACTCTTTTACCTGACTAGTGGTGGGGGATGCTACCCCCCACCCCCGCTCATACCGATCCATCTCTGTTTCTTTTGGTTTGATAACCGTGGGACCTGCTAATTGTAAACAATTATTATAAAGTGGCAGTAATATGGTAACTTGAAGTTCGAACAACATTAATAATTAGCATTTCAATTTTGCTTACACTATACAGAAAGATTTTTCAGAAACTGAGAAAGCGAAAGTAGAATATTGACCTGCTTGTTGTATGCTGTATGCTGATAGCGTCTAGCTGATCCAGCTGCATAAAATCCTTTTCCTACTTTCGTCCTACGACTGATTCAAGTTCTGTTGAATTTTCCTGTCTTATTTTTTATCCTAGAACATTTTTCTATCGACACTAACTTTTCAATTCAGTCAAACAAGCTTTTCGATTCAGCATGGCCATGTTTACATATTCGCCATTCCGTTAGCGATGAACTGCGCATGCGTTATGAATGATCATGTGGCGAGAATATCGGGATTTTCACGGGCTCGTCGATCGTACGCGATTATGATTCGTACAATGTCGGAAGACTTCCACCACAAACAAATATTGGGATATATATCGATGGCAATCGGGGTCTAATTTACGTTCTACTATGCTCAAATTTTGAACATGTTCAAATGGAGAGCTATATTTGCGCATATAATAGGTTTGATCTGCTTTTATTTAGGTGATTTTGAACTAATGGGTGGCTTTAAACAAAATGAACAGTGTATCCTTTTGGTTGTGTTTTTGCTTTTTACCTTTTAAACTATCAAAATATAGTTATGATATTCAAAATACTTTATTAAAACTGTTAAAATTGATATAAAATTCAGTAAAATAGACTAAAAAACAACCCACAGTAGTGAGTTTAATACAGCACATATTTCCAGATTTCCGCCAGCATTAGTTTCTGCCTTCAAAGATGGCTGCCTTTAACTGTCTTATCGGTGCCTATGGCATCACATGGATATGGATACTATCTTTACAAGCAATTTTCTACATATTCTTAACAATTTTGCGACTTATATTTACTTTACAGGAAAACATCAGAAAGTAAAAAGCTTCTGAGTTGAAGGGTATGGTTGGATGTACGCTACTTATAACGTAACTTATGACGGATCAGTTTGCATGGTTTTATGCTATTACCGCGTTTCGTTTTTAAAGGGACATTACACTAACTGTTAACTCCTAACTGAAGCATGGGCATAAAATGGGATCTTATTTATACAGGTACGAATTAATTAAAAAAGCTTAGGCGCTTTTTTTTTAAAAAAAAATAAGAAAATTAAAAATAAAATTGAGAATATTTCTTAAGTATATGAAAATATTATTCCTACAATCCGGCCGCAATAGCTCAAGTGATAGAGCGTCGGCTTGCGGATCGGGATTCAACCCAGGCCGGGTCAAACCAAAGACTTTAAAGTTGGTAGTAGTGGCTTCCCTCCTTACGCGCGGGGCTAAGGGGACATCATATCGCCCGGCTCGTCGGTGTCAGTATAATGGACCGATCGGGTTCAGTCTCTGCGCACCTCATAAGTGCCCCTGTGCTATAATGATAGAAATGTCGCTGCACAGTATCGGAAAAAAATGTGTCAAATCCCATCCCATCCATTCCCTTCCCATATAAGGGAGATACCTAAAACGAAAATGAGGGATAAAAATCGGCATTTATTATATAAAGCTTAATAGTTTTTAAAATTCTAATATTAAATATTTGTCTGATCTGATTTGATAGTATGACATATTAACGTGAAAGGTCGTTGAAATAGCACTAGTATGTAAAAAAGTGTGTTAAGGATATGTTGATGAATGATCAAAGTTTAAAAACAGCCAGAAACAATGCGTAGCTGTATATTTACCTTTCACTTGACATCATCTTTTGTTAAGTTGTATTTTTAACGTCAATTCTATGTGTATTTTTAACCACATTTGCTTATAATTAAGTAATAAGATTGCTTTGTAGCAACATAATTTCCATCTTGATCAATGACATGCCATACCGTTCTGTTTAACTGTTTCTTTCAGTTTTTGTCTTCATCTATTCCACTTTAAGTCGGAATTATTTTAGGAAACACTAAACTTTGTTCTTTGTGTACATAACTCAGATACAAAAATGCTACCACGCCAAAACAACTTTTATAATAAACAATAAGATACTTAGAAAGAAAACAAAATATGTTCCTAAATATACTACCTGAACAAAAGTGATTTGTGCAATATAAACCTGCTTCACACGTGCAATTTCTGCTTGTACACTTTAGTTTCATAGTTAATTACAATAACTTTGCAACTTTTTCTGTATATGTAACATCTAAATATATAACATCTTAGAAAACCTATTTAATGGTGTCGGGTTTTGCTTTATATTTTGATTTAAACCATTCTATGGTCTCAAGAATATAAGTTACACATACTTTTTCTCGAGATTTATAGTATACCAAAAACATTCAAATAAAAACCATAACGTTTCAAATGGTCTTGCTACTTAATACTTGCTACCGTACGGATCTACATCTCTTTACCTGTACCGGTTGTTGCGTCGCATTGATCGTCGCTTCACACCAACGACTTTTTTTCCTTTTTATGGGCGAATGATCGTGAATGAAATAATAGACTACCCCTCAGTGTGAATACGATCGCCATCGTAACAAGACATATAAATAAAACGAAACGGTTTAGTTTGGACAGAGCTGGAATTAATTCCAAAGAAATGGAGCTTAGAGTTAAAGATGAAGAAGCGATTGTCAGGCTTAGAGAGACATCGGTGTCTAAGTGTTCTAGCAGTGTAAGCAATGTTGATGCTGTTTCGGAGAATGGTGGATCTGTAGAAAGAGAAACTTGGGCCAACGACATTGAGTTTGTTCTCTCGATTTGTGGTTTTACTACAGGACTCGGAAACGTGTGGAGGTTTCCCTATATTTGCTACAGGAATGGCGGTGGTATGTGCAAATAGTATATCTTTGATGTAGCAAACCAACAACTCTGATTCATTAAAAGACCAATTAGAACAATTAGAAAATGGCGTATAAAATCGGAACCGTATATTCGTAGTTATGTTTAACTGCCATTATTCGAACCAACACCATAACGACTGTTTAAAGCTACTTATTATACTCGTACTTTTAGAATAATTGCGTAAAAAGACCCTTCAGGGTTTGGCGCAAATAAACCTTTTAAATAATAAACAAGGTTCCTTTTGTAATTTTGACATTGTGCCAAAGAAGCGCAAAAAAATGGATTACATATAACAACTATTATAGGGAAAAATAACAGCAACTCGGTCGCGCAAATCGGTTGATACTGACTCAAACATTTGTGAAAGAGTTGATGTTATTTGTCCCCGCTTCTTGCTTAATTTTCATTACATAAAGTAAAACGTAAATTCGATCGGTATTTTCTGGCAGATTTTATGTTTACAGAAACACGCTTAATCATTCTCTGCAATGCCAGAATAACGATATAACTGTTCATGTACCAGAAAAAAAAATATATTTTTGACTTAAACATGTTGACATAAGTCATTGGAAGACTATTCTAACTTTATTCAGAGGCAAACTATGCTATCTACAAATAATTGTCATATAAATACATCAATTTAACAAAGGTTAAAAAATTTAAAAACAAATAAAATAAAACACAGTTTTATTAAAATGCAATGTCAAACGGGCAATTTTTCATTTCACTTCCGAAAAAAATCGTAAGATTTTACCTTCTTTAAAATATCAAAAACCTGACTTAACGTGATCTTCCGTTGTCCCATCGACATGAAAGTCTAATTTTTATTCAGGGGCTTTTTTCATCCCATTCGTGATATTTCTGGTCATATGCGGCGGACCTATGTACTACATGGAGTTATGTCTCGGACAATTCTCCGGCAAGTCTACTATCACTGTGTTTGACTTTTGTCCAATCTTCAGAGGTAAGTTAAAAACATCGTCGACTTAAAGGGAACCGTTGATAAATTTGTGGTTTTAATTAATACTAACTAATATTTTAAACAATTCGAGGTAAATAAGAGATCAAAAAAGCAAAAGATAACATAAAATCATGCAAAAAAAAACGACACGCTAAAGAGGAGCTCCTTTTTGAAGTATCATATGATATTTTCTCTATGCCCTACGTGGTTTGAGACGTCCCTTATGTCTCTTGACTGAGAATACTTCGATTCAAGTTTCATATGGACAATCTTAATATGTAGCTTTAGAAAGCGTGAACTTCCTGCTCAATACGTTTACCACGTTTCACCTTCGTTGACCAATCAATGGCCCATATTACCTGTTTATATCAAGAAATGTAAAGGATAGACAACGAGTGGAGTGATCTATGGTATATTAGACCACAGCTACCGTCTACTGACCAATCATTGGCCAGTATTACCGTTGTCTAAATCCCGTAGACAACTGGTTGGCCAGTGGACTGTACTTGTGGTCTAAGTCGGATAGACACCATACGGAGTTTTCATAGACCACTCCACTCGTTGTCTATCCTTTACGTATCCATTTCATAAAACACGTGCATTCAGTGGGAAAAGTGTACTTTATTGGGTTGTTTATGCTATTTATGTAGCGAGGATAAATACAGGGGATGTGTTGGAAGTTCGCCATTTAATGGGGATCTGTGCTTCCGCGTAGCAAAATAGTTCCGTGTATGAATCAAATAGATGAACATATATTTTTTGTTTACAAGTCTGATAAATACAGGCATCACATTTTATTCTCAGCAAAGTTGGAGATGTGACTGTGGCTATTATCCTTTGAGCGTTGCGCACAGACTGATCTGTCAGTCCGGTGTGGACACATTAGCGTGATATATCTAGTCGAAATGGTTAAAATCATTTCGGTTCCCTCATTTTTTATTTGTTATATACCGTGTATATGTTTATTTATCATACCATGTGTGCATCCAATAACTAATGTAAAATGCACCGTTGCTGCACGGGGAGACGTGTTAATGAAAGCATATCGATAAATAAATAAAACACATCGTGTGCACCGCTCTTATGTACTTACATATTTATATATTTGCATATTTACATAATTACCTATGTAAAGTGGGTGGTGTTTTTTACCGTTGAGAACCTTTCTATCTGACTTTTTAAAAGAACTTAGAAAAAAAAAGATTACACATATAAGCATTTAATTTTCGGTTTACCCTTCTCTTTGATGTATTACTGTTCTTCAGGTGTCGGGGTCTTAATGATTCTTGCAGCAGCCGTATTCTTGACCTTCTACGGTGTGGTGTTCGCCTGGGTTCTCATTTACCTAGTCCAATCATTCTACCCAAAACTAGGATGGATGTCATGTGACAATGACTGGAACACGCCCAATTGTATAGGTATGTGCAGCTTTCAATATCAATATATTGCAATTGCTCTAGACCTATCCAAACTCTGGTGAAATATTAACTAGAGATGTTCGTCTGTTTGATGGTTTTATCTTCCTGACACCAGTATTTCAGGTCTTTGGAGACGATGCCTTGAATGTGTCTGACTTGCAGTGGACACCTGGCATATTGCCAGACCCATCCACATCATCCTGACACCGGGTCGACCAGTCGTGGAACAATTCTGATGTTATCACACGAAGTGCATTTTCTATTTACAATCTTAAACGTAAAAGGACATCCATTAGATGTCTACAAAAAAAGTGCACAAACATAAATAAGGTCGCTGTAATGTACATCATAAATGTCAATAACTGACAAAAATGATCAAATTGGGCGCCTTTCAGGGTGTTATACTGCAACTTGCTTACAGCAAATAGATAGTTCCCACATCAGTGAAGATCCTTTATCTTGACAGTCATCTTTGATGGCAACTTCAAGGGATTTTCAGATGAATTGTATAGAAGCGTAAATTTTATTTTCTTGTAATTTCTTCATTTGTGGTCTAAAAATTAGAATCTATACACCATTGGAAAGCTCTTGAAATTCGTATTTTTTCAAATAGAATAGTTTTAAAATTGATTAATTCACAAAGAATTTATACACAAATAAAATAAAATTATTGGCTCATCCTTAAACAAAATGAACAGTGAACTTTCTAGGCGTATTGCTTAAATTTTCCATATATATAGGACATCAATAAACAGCATTACACTGGATCTTTTCAAGTAACCATAATTTATTTGGTAGTTTGAGCAGGACAACTTTGGTCTTTGGTCGGATTCCACTTTAAAAGTTACTTGCAAAACTGATAGAAAAGACGATAAAGCACAATAAAGTTATATTTGTTTGGGTACGATGTCACGCGAGGCCGAATGTCGCAAAACAAAATTGCACAAATACATTTTCCAATCTTCCGCGGAAAATTATCATTTTAGTTGTTAAATACATATTTCTTAATAAATGTTGCGTAACGGCGATTAGGGCTAGTAGACCGTGGAATTATTAAGAAATTATACATTTGGGGGATATAGAGACAAAAAAACTACGTTCGCTAAAGTAAAGACTATCGTGGTAGTTCACGCGGCTGATTCAGTTTGCGCCTATAGACAATGCCATTTTCAAATCTGTTGAGGCATTGTCACGTGACCGCCCGTCATTCAGTGGCTGGCACGACAGCCCCGGTACAGCTACTGGCTGTGCAGGACTGTACAATGCTTATGCTGCAAATAATTAGCAGTATAAAGCATAAAAATAACTCAAAAGTAAGAATCCAGATTTTTTTGTCTCGATTTCACAAGTCATCACACCAAAAGTTCTATGTTTTTGTTGATTTATACAACATATGTTTGTTGTTGTTTGTTTGCTTGTTTGTTTGTTTTGTAACAGACAGGGCGGTATTTTGTTTACATTGCCTACAAGGCGTGGGTAAATTATTTCATCATGCCTTTTTACCACATACTGAAGATTAATGTAAATCCAGCCACTGGGTTGTTGCAGTAAACTATACACACTAGCCAACGTTGTGAGAAATGAGATCATGTATAAATATTTAGCATTTAAAAAATATAATATGCCCCAAGTCATTCGATAATTAATTAAACACTCGTAATAAAAAGACAACTACAAAGTAACTAAACCTCGTGCACAAAGTTTGCTAGAGCTGTCTTAATCTCATATTCTTAATTGCGAACGCAATCCTCCTCATAAGTAGTAATTGCTGAGAATAGAACATTTTCATTTAAATCATCGTTAGAGAAAAAGTATCGTGCGGTATTTTTATGGTCGATAATTATTATGTTTTGTCGCCTGATTACATGTATATCTTAATTACTTGAAGCTTCCGAAACAAGCCGATTTATTTTTGATGTTTATATGTTTATAATTGTAGCGACGAAGTTGCTGTAACTGTTTAATTTCCTACTAAATTTATTAAATAGCTTGTCAATTTAGGATTTAAATAAATTACATATTTTGGAAATCATGCATATTAAAACAGTTGAATTATCAACTGCTTGGGTATAAAGAAATTAAATCAGACATCACCATCAATGGGTTAAGAAAAACAATTTTGTACATTGAAGAAACTTTGTGAAAGAAATATGTAAAAAGCAAACAAATCGTGTTTTATTTTGAGCACATTATAATTAACTGTAGATCTTAATGATAAATTGTGAACAACATTAATAAGTTTAAACATATTTATTTATAGTCGAATGGGAAACAACTAAAATAATGAAAGAAAGAAATAACAAAATGTATAAGAAATAACAAGAAATAACAAAATCAACCAACAGAGTAAGAAAGAAAACAAATACACATATATATATATATATATATATATATATATATATATATATATATATATATATATATATATATATATATATATATATATATATATATATATATATATATATATATATTTGTTTTCTTTCTTACTTTGTTGGTTGATTTTGTTATTTCTTATACATTTTGTTATTTCTTTCTTTCATTCTTTAAGTTCTCATACATATTTTAAGTTACATTTTATTTTGAATTGTAAAATGTAATGAAACGTTTCTAACAAAAGCAATTTAAAAAGTCATTCATTGTCAGGATAATGTCCTTCAGACTCATTTTAAGTCATATTGAATACTAAAACTTCCATACTAGCAGGTAATTTAGTTTTGCATTAACCCATCAGAGGTTTTACTGTGACAGATTAGTACCATGTTGGCTAAAGACTCCCTGCAGTGATGACCAGCAATTAGAAGGTCTGGTCACAACAGGTCGGGGCCTGGCTCAGTAGGATACCACATTCCTTTCGAGATGCTTTTTAGCACTAGACCGCGGACGCTCACAACAATATTAATTAACTGCTAAAACAATCAGAAAATGAAGTTTTAAATATTCAATGTTGTCGTTTATGCTCGTTAAAAAATGAAATAGCTATATAGCTTTAATTAAAACTGCTAACATAAATTATGTTAAAATCATTACAAAGAACGAAGAATATGCACGTCTCTCTCTCTCAGTTATAAACATCATGGTACTTTTGAAAGTTCACTTGAGGAAGTGCGAGGTTGGAGCGCTGCACAAACCAGGTTTAAGCACCCAAGTTGGTCCTTTTGCCGACTGACCGTTCAAAGGCGGTAAATGATGGTTTTTCTTTTTGTGTGGTATGTCTCGTCTCTGTGTTGTTTTTGTCACATTTTCATTTACCCTGTTTGCCTTTGTCTAGAGGTAGATTAAATTTAAATATCTGTGGAAATTTTTATAGGACCTTTTCTTATTTACCTATTTATTTGCCGCTGAAGACTTGCCTACTTTCCAATATCCAAAGTGTTGTACATTTGATATACCACGAAATAATTTTGACCGTTGTTTGCACACCTGTAATCGATTACAGGGCAAAACCTAATCCGCACAACCAGCGCTTCTGACCGCTGTGATTATTCTTAACTAACAAATAAAAAATGTTCTGTCAAGTACATATCTGTTAGGTGATGGAGGGGGGAGGGGGGGGGGGAATAGCTTCAAAGACATACAATTTTTTACACGTGAAAAAATAAAACATTTTCACTTAGCAGAACTTTCTAACATATTTTAAAGACTGCTAAGTTTTGATAGGCTGTGTATAGTAATATTTTAAGTGTAGACATACTGACTAGCTATTAGGTTTTAATATAGATATTTATCTTTCATGGTGTTTTTTCTGTTTTGTTTTGTTGTTTTGTTTGTGTTATTGTGTTTGTTTTCTTGTTGTTTTTGTTGTTTTTCTTTTGTTTTCGTTTGTTTGTTATCGTTTGTTTGTTTTGTTGTTGTTGTATTTTGTGTTTGCTTTCTGTTGTCGTTGTTGTTGTTGGTGGTGGTGGTGTTGTTGTTGTTGTTTCTATTTGACGCAACTAATAGTTTAGTACTTTTCACTTCCATCTTTAACATGCTCGTCATTTCAGACATGTTGATTAGGTGTTAAACTTTGCGCTTTGTTGGATGTAAACATTGATTAACTTCGTAAAATAAACAAATAATAGCAATGTATATATATTGATGATTCAATTATTCCCCATAATGCAACGTCATAGATATTTTTAAATAGATATATTTGAGAAAGAAACTCAAGATTGTGATAACTCAATTACAGCGACCATTATCTGTTATCTATTACTTGTATTAATAAATTGAGTTAACATGTATTAAATGCATGTATTTGTATTTATGCATTTATAAACTGAGCTGTTTGAAAAAATCTTTAACACAAAAGGTAGGGTATTTGCTTTATTACATTATGATTAATCTGCGGTACCAAATTTTAAACATGATTTAAAAATGAACCATTAAAATTAACACTGTTCTACAATCCACTACATCCCCGAATCCTCTACAATCAGGAATCCTCTACAATCCAGAATCATCTACAATCTGGAATCATCTACAATCAGGAATCCTCTGTAATCAGGAGTCCTCTACAATCTGAAATCCTTTACAATCTGGAATCCTTTACATTCCAGAATCCCTTACAATCTGGACCTTCAGTGCGGTCCGAATCAAGGCCGGATTAGGGAGATTTCCTGTACATACTCTGTAGGTTTTACAGTGGAATCTCCCCAGACCGGATCTTCTACAAATCGGAATCCCCCTAGTCCGTCC
Source organism: Sinonovacula constricta (assembly GCA_007844125.1). Lineage (NCBI taxonomy): Eukaryota > Metazoa > Mollusca > Bivalvia > Cardiida > Solecurtidae > Sinonovacula > Sinonovacula constricta. Next base: position 44,761,372 of record CM017566.1, read on the forward strand.
TTTTTTCTAAGTCTCCTTTTTTACCTTATATAAGCTTTGTAAAGTTATCTTCTACTGTCCGGAATCCTCTGCACTCTGCACTCCGGCCTAGGTTTCCTAACACTTTGTGTATTGTAAGTGCAAATCACACCCCATAGTCCGATGCTGATTGCAGACCCCCTCACCATGTTGTTAATTAGGGATCGAGGCTTAATTGACAAGGTGTGAATTGTCATTGTGCACAAGATAACGGCGCAACATGTGAACAACCTAATTGTGAAGAATAATGTGCACCCTGTGAATAACACTCCCGTGAAATTTACACTCAAGCTATCAATTAGGCAGAGAAGGTAAAGCAATTGGTCTTAATTGATGTCGATTGGCTAGAACCTGTTGCATCATCAATCCATTTGTTTATGGATAGTGTTGGGAGTGTTTAAAGAATACTTTAAAATGATTGGCCTAATTTTTCTGCCCATTGTTTGCAAGATTTAGATCGTTCAGAAATGTTTAATTTAACTCCATTGCAAAATTAGCTGCTGCACTAGTAAGGTTATTTGTTAAGACTAATCAGAGAAAAATTATGGCACAGCCTCCTCTTAAAAAGAAAGAAAGTTGAGTTATCTCAAAAGAAGATTCAATTGATCAATCAATACGAATGTAAACCTAAACCAACAATGAAGGCACTTGCAGAGATTTATGGCATCGGTAAATCAACAGTCAGTGATATTCTGAAGAAGAAGGATATCTACAAGCAGCACTGGGATAAGAATGCATCGCAAGACAAAATTAGAATTCAGCATGAGATGAAGTTTGACAAAATTAACGAGCTTGTCTGGGACTGGTTTTGTGTTGTTCGGGCTAAAAATCTTTCTGTGTCGGGCCCTATAATTCAGGGAAAAGCGCTGCAATTTGCCACAGAGCTCGGAGACAGTGAGTTCAAAGCCTCTAATGGATGGTTATGTAAGTGCAAAATACGGTATTCCATCAAGGAGTTTAGAGTGTGTGGAGAAAGTGCGGGAGTAAATACTGACAGTGTTGATGAGTTTAAATCAAGGATTCCAAGCTTTGTTGAGGGATACAGCTGGTCAGATGTTGTGACGAAACTGGACTCTATTATCGAGCTCTTCCAGAAAAGACTTTGGCTGTCAAAGGGACATCTACAAAGGTTCACAAAGTTTCAAAAGAAAGAGTGACAGTATTGTTTGGGTGCAGTGTCACAGATGAAAAGATAATGTATGTTAATTTCCCTTTATGGCCTCTTATTGAATCGAACTTTGGGTCTATTTTAAATTGTTCTGATTACAGATTCGGCCCATGACCTCTTGAACAACGGAAGCACCAACATGACCTTGTCTCTAAATGATACAAGTAGGGGAAGTACCGCAGCCACCGAGTTCTGGACGTATGTTGTTTTGTTGTTGTTGTGTTTTGTTATTGTTTTATTCGTTAAACATGACATCAATATTTATGCAATTGTCTTAAGATGTCTTAAATTTAAGCAGCAGTAGCGATGCATTGGATGTATTTGTGGTAAATGTAGCATGTCAGAATCTTCCGAAACAACACCTACAAATTTTCGTGACTCCTGTTCTGACATAGGTACTGGTTCAAAAAGGCCGCAAACCAGAAAGGCCGTACCAAAAAGGCCGCACCAAAAGGGCCGCAAACCTAAAAGACCGCAAGCCTTAAAGGCCTTATATATAAAAGCAGATGGTGAATCTAATATATTATAAATAATAATACAGTAAATGTTATATGACTATATATAATTATAATAGTCACTAGAAAGGAGACCTGTTTTGAAATAATATTAATTGACATAATTGTGTTATAACATTAACTTTAATTATTACATTCCTACTTCATATTGTCTATTTTAAATTGGAAAGTTTGTTTTTAACAGTTTGCCTCGTTTTTTATGAAATTTCTTTCGCACTGATTGAAGCCAAAGTTCAAAGGTAAAATAATTAGCAATACGATATTATTGCAGTACCATAATTACTTATTAGAATTGATTAAAGACCTCAGTCCCTTTAATGTTAAGTATAGATAATTATTTGTTTGTTCACATGTAAAATTATGCAGGTCATTGCTGAAAGAGTGCAAATCGAGTAAATGCACTTGGGTAGTTATAGTATAAATGGAATGTTTGACAACCATATCCGCCTTGTTATTTTATCTTTAAACTATCTAGCATCAAACGCATATTCATAATCCTATAACGCATGAAACTTGCGGCCTTTTAGGTTTGCGGCATTTTTGGTAAGGCCTTTTTGGTCAACGGCCATTTTGGTCTACGGCCTTTCTGGTTTTCGGCCTTTCTGGTACCCAACCCTGACATATACATATATATATATAAATTTTGTCTTGACTGCTTAGGTCAAAGTTAGGATCCCTTTCTGTTTGTGTGTGTATACATACATACATACATACATACATATATACATACATATATATATATATATATATATATATATATATATATATATATATATATATATATATATATATATGTGTATACATACATACATACATACATACATACATACATACATACATACATACATACATACATATATATATATATATATATATATATATATATATATATATATATATATATATATATATATATATATATATATATATATATATATATATATATATATATATATATATATATATATATATGTATGTATGTATGTATGTATGTATGTATGTATACACATATATATATATATATATATATATATATATATATATATATATATATATATATATATATGTATGTATGTATGTATGTATGTATGTATACACACACAAACAGAAAGGGATCCTAACTTTGACCTAAGCAGTCAAGACAAAATTTACTTTAAAAGTTTAGTATTTTTTTAAGTTAACATGTATGTGTTTTCACAATTCTACAATTTTACCTGGTTAGTGGAGGTACATGTATGCATCCCCCATCCCTCCATCTCTCCATCCCTCCATCCCTGACCAGTAACATTTGCTTTTAGTTTAAACCGATTTGTTTATAGTCAAATAAGAAACAGGATATCTAAACTTTTATTATTATATATTAATTTCCCTCGATTGCTAATCCCATCCACACCCAACCACCACCCACCCACCACTACTACCACCGCCAACACCACACCCACACCTACCCTCCATGTCCCTCCTCCTGCGTGTATCTTCAGCAATGTGAAGATAATGGTTTATTGGGTCCCTCCAATCCGGAGTCCATCGATTTAGACGACGGACTTCCACCTAATACGCTTTTTTCGCAACATGAGATCGAACGTACGACCTCCTGAATCCGGGACTGATGTTACCAACCTCGTGGTTATGTTACAAGATAAAATTATTTTATTATTTGTAAGATTTGTGAGATATTCATACAGGTATCTCTCAGTTTATTTCACTATTACAGTTATTCAATTTTACATTTTCATGAGTCATAGTTAGGGGTGTTCGAATCAACGGATATCCGAATCGACTTTGGTATTCGGATATTCGCTTAAAATATGTAAAATTTTAAACATTTAATTTAATGTGTTGGCCATTTTGCTAAGTTATCTTACTGCTGTCATGTCAGTGTGCATTCACGCATACGCAGGTGTAACGGATTATCGACAGGTGGTAAAACGCAGTATCGTATATTTGGCTTCACAGTTTTAGAAATGTTCTGAAGCATGATGGTATGTATAATAGCATGCTAATTAACCGCAAACGTTCGAAGCTTCTACTGACTCATAATACACCACGCCTAAGTGGTTAAAATAAATATATATATATATATTAGGTATATCGGTGCATTCCAGGTACAGATACTGTCCCACCAACAGTATTTCAGTTACCTGGAGACGGTGTCCACTTGAAGCATATAAAGGGCTGCCTTCACTGTGTATAGCATGCCGTGAACACTTGGCATGATATCACACCCAGTCACATTATTCTGACACCGGGCCAACCAGTCGTGGAACTACTCATATTTGCTTGAGCGTTAGCAATGGAGCTATACGACTACTATTTTAGCGACTTTGGTATGTCGCGGCACCGGATCGAACCCGCGGCCTCCTGGAATCGTTCTTGTATTCATTGTCAACTGTGAGACAAAATTTACTTTAAAAGCTCAGTAATTTTAAGATTACATGAATGTGTTTTCACAACTTTACTCTATTGGTTGAGGGGATTGGGGATGTATCTCCCATGCTCACTGGATCCATCCCTGATAAGAAGCAGTTAAACAAGTAAACTAAAGAACTGGGAACTACTTTTCTTTGAGAACAAATCGTGTTCGAACATTAAAAAACACGCTACTTTTTACATTTTACAATCATTTCATAATGTTACGATCTTCCGTTGCAAAACTTAATATGTTGCTACGCGCCTTGTCCTGCGTAAAATTCCCTGGATTATATGACATGTATGGCTCTTATTTGCGGATGACCTTGACCTTTTATAGGAGAAAGATCCTTGGCAAGTCGGATGGCATAGAGAATTTCGGCGAGATGCAATGGCATATAATGGCAGCAGCACTTGTGTCCTGGGCCATAACGTTTGCTTGTTTGATCAAAGGCATAAAGTCTCTAGGGAAGGTATGGTGGTTTGTTTGTTTGTTTATTGGACTTATCGTCACACCAACAATATTTCAGTTATCTGGAAACGGTGTCCACTCGAAGCATATGTGTATAGCATGCCGTGAAAACTTGGCATGATACCACACCCAGTCACATTATCCCGACACCGGGCCTACCAGTCGTAGAACTACCCTTATATTTGCTTGAGCGCCAGCAAGGGAACTATATTACTACCATGTTTAACGACTTTGGTATCTCACGGCTCGGGATCGAACCCTGGGCCTCCCTAGATGGGAGCTCCCTTAGAGCCGACGCTCTAACGATTACGCTTATAGATCCGGTGGTATGGGAGTTTATGTTGAAGTAAAATGTGTGACTAGATCATTGACATTTATATTAGTCTTTAGTGACGAAGAACTTAATGTCAAGAGGTCTACCAAATGACCTGCGGTGTGCCGTTGGTTCTGACCAGATATTTGTCTGGGGTCGTCTTCCACCAGAATAGATGGGCGTCGCTATAATGATCATAACTGGTCGTTTCAAATTTGTTTGGGGGGGGGGGGGGGGGTGTTTTAAGCAAATTAGGTTTACTTTGTGAGTGCTTGATAAATTTTGAGAAATGAGCCTTTCATGTATAAATTCGAACCAGCTGCCTCTAACCGTATATACGTTTATGTAAAGAATAACTCCCAAACCGCTCATTAGGTTTCAACGACAAATGTAACATAATTCAGAAACAGTGAACTGCTCGAAAGTTGCGCAATTATTCTTATGAATTTAAGATGCATATCGCGTGGTCCAATGGGGCACTACAACCTCTAAAATTTATCATTTTAACGAAAAAATAAAACAAAAAGAAAAAATGTTAATACATATTTATCGCAGACTAATAAACGGTTGCTGAAGGTACGTGTACATGTATGTCACTTTACAAAGCGATAATTATCACGACACCGTTTTCATAATAAGGGTCACATTTATTACTTGCGTTTCATGCCAAGCTTGCTAGGAAAAAAAGATGGTTTTGAGGATGCAAAGCAGGTATTAGCAAATTACGCAACACTTAACTGCAGTAAAAACTCACTGATCCGACCTCCATCCGGACAGTTCAAGATGTCCGAAATTCGAACAGCTCTCGGATACCACCGTTTATATATTGTTTACTGCTTAATCATGTTTTATATCTGGTAAAGTGTTTACTATGTGTATGTAATTGCATGGTCCTGCCAAGGTGGTTTATGTGACGGTGCTGGCACCCTATGTATTATTACTGGTACTGCTGATCCGTGGGCTGACCTTGGACGGCGGGATGGACGGGGTCCGGATGTATCTCTTCCCTGACTTCTCTCGACTCTTACACCCGCAGGTATTTACAATGTAATAATCTTAAAGGTTGTATCTGACAGTTTGCTTTTGTCTGTAACGGCCACAGTGGTTGATATGTAAGCGCTTTAAACCAACCTTTCTGCTTGTTAACCTTGTTAACTCTTTATCTAGGTGGTTTAAGCGGCTTTCAAAGTTGCGCAGTTAAGCAACGGTTACCGTGGCTGGTGTACGGATGGGTGACCGTTGAAGAGCGCCAACCTGCGTTAAATTGGTGGAAACGGTGGGATAGAGTCAACTGCATGACTGGTGTTGCTTGTCCGCGGAACTTCAAAGGCCAAGTCTTGGGACGAGACTTTTCGGAGTGGGAGTAAAGCAACGGTCACAGTGGTAGACACTTAAAGGCATCTCGAAAGGAATGTGGTATCCCACTGAGCCAGGCCCCCACATGCTATGACCAGACCTGCTAATTGCTGGTCATCACTGCAGGGAGTCTTTAGCCAACATAGTACTAATCTGCCACAGTAATACCTCTGATGGGTTAATGCAAAACTAAATTACCGGCTAGTATGGATGTGAGACAGTAGGCTAGTTTTGCACAAAGCCACAAACATTATTGTTAGTGATAATGTTTACTATATGATCCCTTACAAATTCTTTATTGCATTAATTACTAGGTGTCAATTTTGTAACTGCAAGATTATGTATTTATTTCATAGCTAAATATTTAATTTTGAAAATACATGAGAGATACAAGTTTTCGTATTCAAAATGACTTAAAATGAGTCTGAAGGACATTATTCTGACAATGAATGACTTTTTAAATTGCTTTTGTTAGAAACGTTTCGTTACATTTTACAAATCCAAATAAAATATAACTTAAAATATATATGAGAACTAAAAGAATGAAAGAAATTACAAAATGTAAAAGAAATAACAAAATCAACCAACAAAGTAAGAAAGAAAACAAATAAAGATTTATATATATATATATATATATATATATATATATATATATATATATATATATATATATATATATATATATATATATATATATATATAACCGGCCGCAATAGCTCAGGTGGTAGAGCGTCGGCTTGCGGATCGGGAGGTCGTGGGTTCGAACCCCGGCCGGGTCTAACCAAAGACTTTAAAGTTGGTAGTAGTGGCTTCCCTCCTAACGCTCGGGGCTACGGGGACAGCATTACGCCTGACTCGTCGGTGTCAGTATAATGGACCGGCCAGGTTCAGTCCTTGGGCACCTCATAAGTGCCCCTGTGCTATAATGATAGAAATGTCGCTGCGCAGTATCGGCAAAGATGCCGGCTAATCCCACAATCCCACATATATATATATATATATATATATATATATATATATATATATATATATATATATATATATATATATATATATATATATATATATATATATATATAGGATTGCGTAATTGGTATATTCACAACTGTTTCCTTTACAAACTGTGAATGACTATGTTCAACCCCCAGATATAGCATACACATACACTTGGATCTTGAACAATACCTGTGTGACAGACACATCCTTACAGACTGTGGCAGCCTGGCTTATCAGAAAACAGATGCCCTCACATGCTGGGTGGGGCAATAAATGGGGGGGTCACTTATATAAGGCTCTTGAGATGCCTTTAAGCGCTTCAAACCAGCCTCGCTGCTGGGTTAACTCTTTAGCGACGCGGTTTAAGCGGCTTCCAAAGTTGCGCGGCTAAGCAGCGGTTACCTTGGCTGGTGTACGGATGGGTAACGGACCGTTGGAGAGCGCCGGCCTGCGATATACATCCAGGTCCCTGTTCTGGAAATTTGAGCATAATTGCTGAATATACTTATTACATAATTTAGGGAAGGCTGTAATAACGTTACATCAGTTGATAGAAAGTACAAATAGTAAAATAAATCGCTTTTAATGTCCAATGTTTTCAAATCCATAAATAAGTACCACGGGGATTCGACAGAGCTGATTACCCGGATGATCAAATAACATGATCTCAATAGGAAGTTGTCACGTGGTTTCTTAGTTTGAAAATAGCTAACTATGCAGCGTGGCTGGGATAGGAAATACATACATGTATTGTAGTGGGGATGTAATGCTTTACTTGTCTTATGGATCTAAGAAACCTATAATAGCGTTTTACGGAATATTTGCAGGTAAAAGTAACTTATTTGGTTGAATGAAAGAACAAAATTGATCCAGACTGTCGGATACCACATTTACTAACGTAGTGACTGTTTTACTTTTTCGTGAAATAAAATGTTTCATTTTTGCTTTTATTATCTAACTTCTGTAACTTACCTTAGCGGTTACCCAATAACGTACAAGGGAGCATCAATTCAACGCACCCTAGGTCGCCGTTGAGGTTTTGTTCAACAATAGAACAGTTTTACCTAACAACAAACCGACCAGAAAACAACAAAACCTTGTTGTTATTAATAAAAATTACATTGCCGTCAAATTTCAATGTCTTAAAAAATATACGAATTGTCTTTGTTTTTTGTCACATTTACATTTACCCTGTTTGCCTTTGTCTAGAGGTAGTTTAGTTAAAATTATCTGTGGTAATTTTGATAGTATCTTTTCCTTTTTACCTTGCAAGCTACAATGTTAAAAAACGGAATACAAGATTCATTTCTCTGTTCCTGTTTCTGCCAGCTTCACTATCGTCCCTATAAAAATCCCTATAAAATACATTCCAAAAGAGGCACCAATCTCCAGAGCCGGCTGTCAGATTTGTGTAGCTCTGCGTATTCACGGCATTGGCAGTGTGTTTCATTTTCTTCAAGAAGATGACTATCCTAGGAACTAAATACTCTCTTACACAATCGATTAATTACTTTACCATCTGACAGTAACGAACCATAACTCTTATGGGAAGTGCATGGTTTATGCCAGCTAAACTATCGTCCCCATGAAAATGCATTCCACAAAAGGTACGGCTCTCCAGAGCGGCACCCACAACCGGCAATCGGAACACTTCGGATAATTCACGAATCATCTCTCGGATGTATGTAAATAGTCGGATCACCTCGGCCATTTCATTAAATGGGACTTCTTTTAAGACAGACGTCTAAACAAAGATGACAGCTCGGGTGACAGCTCACTAGAGTACGGTGCCATTAAAGATTCAATTTAAGGCGGCTTCAAATTTAAATCATCCGATTTTAATTTACCCAGCGCAGTTGTCAAACGATGGAATTGTTTATGTTTTGTGCGAACTACTTAGGCATATTCTTCTACCGACTTCCGGCAAACAAAACGATCGTGATTTCATTAAGTATCATTGCACCAGATACATCCGAGGGATGATTGTCCTGTGGACGGAATTACCCGAGGAGTTCCGATTGCCACAACCGGCTGTCAGATGTTTGTAGACTTTGCTTATCCAAGGGATTGGCAGTTTCTGCGTGTGTTTTGTTGTTGTTGTTATTGTTATTGCCGGTCCATTATACTGAAGCCGACGAGTCAGGCGTAATGCTTTCCCCTTAGCCCCGAGCGTTAGGAGGGAAGCCACTACTACCAACTTTAAAGTCTTTGGTTTGACCCGGCCGGGGTTGGAACCCACGACCTCCTGATCCGGAAGCCGACGCTCTATCACCTGAGATAGGGCGGCCGGTCCTGCATTTTGGAACTTTGATTTTTTATCAATGAAAAGTCGAAACAGAGAATTCATAAATGTGGTCATAAAATGCCCAGCATAGCAAAGATATCAAGTATGAAAATTGAATTGGAAATAAGATATGTATATTATTTCATGTAGATATGGCTGGAAGCGGCACTTCAAGTCTTCTTTTCTCTCGGCCCCGGATGGGGTAGCATCATCAGCATGGCCAGCTTCAATAAGTTCAACGCCAATGCTTTAGGGTAGGTTATGTATTTAAAAAAATGTTACAGACGAAATAACGGACTCTTCTTTAGGTATGTATATATTCCTTATAGCTAGTCGCAACCGCTATAGTTCCGCTGTGTATATATAACGGAAATGTCTTACCCATAAACACACGCTGTGTGTAAATCCTTTACTTTTGAATGTTATATTTTTCTGTACGTTTATTTGTGCTTGGTATGTTTAGTTTAAACTATGCGACTTGAAGTCGGCTCCAAGTAATTGACTATGAAAGAAAGTATTTCTCTGAAATTGGGGATCGGAGGGGTGGGGAAGTGGTAGAGTCGCCGACTTGTTATTCCTTCGCCCTAGCCTCCCACTAAGTGGGTTCAAGTCTCTTTCGGGACAAAGAACTAAATGTGGGAAGGACTTTCAGCTGCCCTGTGCTGCACCGGTGGGTCTACCCAGACATTTGTCTAGGGTCTTCCTCCAGCAGAATAGCTATGAGTCGCTATTATGATCATACCTGGTCGCTGATAATCTTTCTTTTTTACAAATTATGTCTAGCTTGTGAGTGCTTGATAATTTTTTATTGACAAATGGGCCTTCCAAGTGTAAATTCGAACCAGCTGCCACTAGCCGTTTATACTTTCTTCTGTTGCAGAAGTTCCATCATTGTGTGTTTTGCGGACCTGTTCACGTCTTTTTTCTGCGGTCTAGTCGTCTTCTCAATGGTCGGTGTTCTGTCCAAAACGACCGGGACACCTATTGATAGACTTCCATTTGCAGGTAAAATATTCTGTTCAAAACGACCAAGACTCCAATGAGTTTTTTGTAGAAGGATCTAACTTCTTCAAATATTTCTTCATGATTATCAATTACTGCACCATCATCTTTAACAAGTTTGGACATTGATTTTGAAACAAAGTTACCATTTTCCAAATCGCAAAAAAAGTTACTTTTTTTTCGACATTTTCTATCCATTTTGCACGTGATCTAGTTTTCACTCCTTCCATTTTTTTTTCTCGTAATTTTTCCAATTCTGCACGTTTTTCATTTAAGAGTGTACCATTAGTGATGAGCTGCTTTTCCAGAAAGCTTATATCTTTCATTAATTGCTTCTCTTTTTTGTCATCACCTTTCTTTAATCTTGAGATATATTCTACGCTCATCTACAATAACCTTAAGGTCTTCTTTTGGGATTTCACTTACATTTCTGCCTTGAAGTAAGTTTTCTTGACAGTATTGTGTTTTAATCGCATTAACTTTTGTTTAATATTTGTTGCATATGTAATGTCTTTAAACAGAGAGTTATTCATTTTCCCTTTTGAAGGTTCCAAATTCTAAATGTAGGTTGATTAATGAGTGATGCGTTCTATAGCTGGGTAGTATTTGATTATTTTTTATTTCAATTATAAGAGTGTTAGATATTAAGAAAAAATCCAGTCTAGCTTTTTTAGATTTTTTTTACTATGTAAATTCATGTTTTTCCATAACCATACCCCTCCAACAGTCTACTAAATCTCACGTCTTTATCAATCTCCCATGTAAGTCACGTGGATCGAAAGTAGTCCCGACATTACGTGAGCCAATAACAGAGGTGAATGTATGAGCCGATGGTAGAGAGTGCGTCTTTATATCTGGGTAGAACTATCGGCGCACCGCAGGTAAGCTGGAAAACCTCCCTTCATTTAAGTTCTCATCCCAACCGAGGCTCGAACCCACTCGGCGAGGGGCTGAGGAGTTACAAGTCGGTGACTCTAGCCACTGGGACAGGGGCACCCTCCGATTATTACCTGTGCGTAGTGTTGTACATGGTTTTATAGATTGGTGTGTTTTCTGCATTCCTCAAATTGGTTCTACAAAAAATTGATTTAATTTTAAATAAAATGTTTACAGCAGTTAGGCAAGTTAAAGACATTATCAGGTGTGAAGGCCAACTGTACTAACATATTCTCAGCACACTTCTAGTAATCGTGTTGTTAAAAACATAATTTGGATGGTCTTTGATTTTTTGCATAAATTTTGTTTTCTAAAATATTCCTTAAACGACTTAACCAGTAGAGATTGACATATCCAATAAATACATGTATCAATTTATTTTACTTGCTTTCGATTTTGTCATCTTTATAAACACAAGGGCATTCAGATGCGTTGCATGCTAATTATTTTATAAATATGACACTGGATTTTCTAATAAGAACAAATAAGGAGATAATTTTGCAAAAGAATATACACGTGCATCAAAAGTGCCAGGTATGATTTTTTAGGTTTAGGAAATATAAACATGATGTCAATAAACGGCTCTCTTTGAATTTAATATGTATGCATAATAAATTCAATACATATAAACGACTGTGAGCGTGCATTGTCTTGCTATTATACACGACTGATTTAGAGAGCGTTAGATGACCACCTTGAATTATGACAAAGCTCGCAGCCTAGTTAAATTATAGTTCATATGCATATGCCTTTAGGTTAAAATTTGGATCCAAATGATGGGTGCGTTTCATCATAAATCTTAAGATTGTTTTTTTCTCTTAAAATTGGTTTTTCTTCTTAAGAGCGTTTCATTAATGTTTCGGAAATCGCTCTCAGAGCGAAATCGTTCTTAAATCTTAAGAGTGATCTTGATCAATTTGAACTTACGACAGTTTGTTGAAACGCACTTAGCAGTGATCGTAAGACCGAAATTTAAGAACGTTTTCCAATCGATCTTAAGATATATGATGAAACGCAACCGATAATTTTTATCTTCAATCCTTTTATCCATGGTTGTATAATAAATTTTTATTCACACAGGTCCGGGATTAGCGTTTGTTGCCTACCCGGAAGCCCTCGGACGTCTTCCTCTACCAAACCTGTGGGCTATTCTGTTCTTCGTTACTCTTGTCTTTATTGGCATTGATTCCGCGGTAAGACTTTATCAATGGGGTACATTGGTGAAATGGAAATTATCTCCCTTGTTAGTTAATATCCATGGTATTACAAACAGTAGGTAGGTCCTTTTAGTTGGAATTCTTGGACTTTATCGCCTGTTCTTTTGTAGATATTGCAATTAAATACAGGGAATTTCTTACTTTCGCATTAATATAAGCTTAAAATCCTTTTAAATATTTATAGAGATATGTTATTTAAAAAAGAAAATGGCATTGTTGATGATCGTTAAGTTGGGTATCACAAATAAGGCAGAAAATTCAACATGCACTGAACAGAGCACAAGCATAAAAACCGAGTAAAACCAATGAAAGGACCTACTTGCATCTAGGGATTATTCAGGGGAGACTACTCATTAATGTCTTTCCTTGTTTACAAAATAAAGCATATGTACGGGTCATACGTTTAAATGGTTTTCTTAGTTTAGAGTTGGTCCTTATTGGAAATAACTCGAGCCGACTTTGGCAAGGCAAGTGCGGAGGTGTCCTCCTTGCGGTAACAAACAAGTTCTTAAGTGATGAACAACCAGAACTTAAGACTGACTGCAACATAATATGGTCAAAAATTTCAATCACAGGCATAAAAGACATTTATGTCTCCTCATTCTACAAACCACATGAACACGACGAACAGTCACTTAAAGAATTATGGTCATCAGTAGAGAAAATTCCACAAAATACTCACATATGGATCCTTGGAGATTTTAATCTCCCAGACATGAACTGGTCAAATGAGTCACCATCAGACACATGCAGATTAAAAGAACTGTATGACACTTTCACTGAAAACATGATAAATCACAATCTCGAACAAATGGTCAAAATCCCCACCCGAAACAACAACATACTTGATTTATTTCTCACCAACATACTAGGTCAAGTTCATGAAACCAAAACGTTACCAGGATTAGGCATATCAGATCACGATATAGTATTTCACGAAATCAAGGTCAAACGGGGTTGCATCAAGCAAAACCCCAGACAGGTCAAATCATACAAGAAGGCTAACTGGTCTGACTTTAAAAAAGACTTGGCCATCTTCACTAACACATTCACGACACACAAACACAAAGACCCAAACCACCTTTGGAACATGTTTAAAGCTGAAGTCAACCGGTTATCCACCCTACACATACCAACAAGACAAATCAAAAGTAGAGCTGATCTACCATGGGTCACACACGAAATAGTCAAACTCATAAGAAAAAGAGACAAACTCTACACAAAACTGAAAAGGTCATGCTCACACAAAAGTCACTACATTGAAAAGTTCAAACATCTCAAGTCAACCATACAAAAACAGATTAGAAATGCATACTGGTCATACCTAGAATCAGTTATCTTTTCTGACACACAAGGTCCTGGTCACAAGGAAAAGTTTTACAACTTTGTAAAACACAAAAAGACAGAAAACATAGGAATTGCACCACTAAACTCTGAAGGTCAAACTCACTCAGATTCAGTGTTGAAGGCCAACATACTCAACAAGCAGTTTGAATCAGTCTTTTCAAAGCCTTCGCCACTCAGCCTCAAACAAATAGCAAAAAGTTCAATGTCTAAATTAGATCACCCACCCATGCCACCAATCACCATCACAGTTCAAGGAGTTGATAAACTCAGGACTCAACCCCAATAAAGCCCAAGTTCCGGATGAGATCTCACCTCGACTGCTTTAAGAATTACACACAGAAATAGCACCGATTCTTACAATTATATTTCAGAGGTCACTGGACACCGGTGTTGTTCCTAAGGACTGGAAACATGCCATAATCACACCAGCATTAAAAAAAAGGGTCAAAGTCAAAACCAAGTAACTACAGACCAATATCACTCACATGCATAGCATCAAAACTAATGGAACACGTCATTGTGTCAAACATGATGGATTACTTTGACACTCACAACATACTTTGCCCTCAGCAACACGGATTCAGGTCAAAACACAGCTGTGAGACTCAACTCATTGGCTTCACACAGGAAATAGCAGACAGTTTAGATCAAGGTCAGCAAACTGATGGCATTGTCATGGACTTCAGTAAAGCGTTCGTTAAAGTTGATCACCATAAACTCGTTCACAAACTGAAACACATGGGGATAAACCCATACATTACCACATGGATTAAAGACTTCCTACATAACAGGTCACAACAGGTCTTAGTCGAAAGCAAGGTCTCTCACAGTCTCCCTGTACATTCTGGTATCCCACAGGGCTCGGTCGTGGGCCCAAGTCTATTTTAAGCCTACATTAACGACCTACCAGGAAGTGTCAGGAGTCGTGTGCGTCTGTTTGCAGACGACACAATAGTTTACCTCACAATAAAATCACACGCATCTGCACAAAGTCTTCAGGAAGACTTACACAACCTAGAACTTTGGGAAAAAGAATGGTCAATGGAATTTAACCCTGACAAGTGTGAAGTTCTCAGAATACACAGGAAAAAGAAACCGGTTATCTTCCCATACACACTTCATGACACCACCCTCAGAACACCAGAACACGCAAAATATCTTGGGTCACTATCAATAGTAATCTCGATTGAATATCTCACATAAACACCATCACAAACAAGGCCAAAAACAGTCTGAGATTCATCAGACGAAATGTCAAAACACAAAATAAAGAACTAAAAAAGGCTGCATACAGAACATATGTACGCCCCCAGGTCGAATATTGTTCAACTATATGGCACCCATGGCAGAAACATCTCACACACAGAATATAAATGGTTCAAAGGTCAGCCGCAAGGTATGTTCAAAATGACTACCACTACACAAGCAGTGTCACTAACATGCTCAGAGAGTTAAAGTGGTCTACTCTCGAGCAACGCAGAAATCAAGACAGTCTCAAAATGCTACACAAAATACATAACAAACAAGTCAATTTCGATCACTGTTATCTCACAACTACACGAAACAACAAATTCCTTATTCCTCACTCAAAAACAAAACACCACATGAACTCATTCTTTCCGCGGGCTATACGACTTTGGAACGGACTACCGACTGAGATTAAGGATGCCCCAACTGTACCTGCATTTGCAAGTGGCCTAAATAAGTTTTATGCTTTTTAATTGATATTTTAAATTATTAGTCTTAAATTGTCAATGTTCATGACTTGCGCCTGCCTTATGTAGTCAGTATTGACTTTTGGCAGTACAAAGTTGAAGTTGAAGTTGAAATTAGTGCGATATCATTGACATTTGATTGTAAAAAGCTTAGTACTTTTGTATAGTTGGTTTAATGGCACACCGACACTTTATAGGTCATACTGCCCCTTTTACGATAAGGTTAAACGGAATTAAGGTATAATTAGATAAAAATAAATACTTGAGTAGAAATATATAAGTCCATTAAGTTTGAATTATAGTTGAACACAGGTTAGGAGAAAAATCCTGGAAAAAAGTCATGAAGCCTGGCTAGTTTAGATGAAAAACCTTTGTTGGTTTTAACATAATTGTTGTTACCAAAAACTTAATTTAACGCAATAACGAACATCGAATCAGGGACTGCTCATGTTTTTACTAAATACAGATTCCTTGGCGCCGCTCTGGAGAGCGGTGCCTCTAATGGAATAAAGTTTATGTGGACGTAAGGTAGCAGGCAATAACGGTAAATCGCAGCTGTTTGATCAGACTTTTTTCAAAGAAATGAACCAAGTATGCCGCAGTTAAAAATATAGCATGCAATTATACAAAAAGAAGCAGACATACAAGTCAATTCGCACCTGTTTTCCATTGTTTAACAGAAAGAACCGAGTATACCGATGTAAACAGTGCAGCTTGCAATAAAAAACGATGTACATGTAGCAGAAAACACGGAAAACCAGGAAGAAAAAACGGAATCAAATTAAAGATAGTCTTGTTTCCATCCTTCTCTCTGCCTGCTCTCTGTAGACCCTGGATGTTGCACATCCTTGGTTGTTCTTGACCACAGTGTTAAAATCAAGAACAAAATACCCTTGTGCATGTCTGTATTTTCATGATCATACTTTTAAAATCTAGAACAAAATAACTATTGCACATGTATGTTGTTTGTCTATGTTTATTGGGTTTATCGTCCCACCAACAGTATTTCAGTAATATGGAGACGGTGTCCACTTGAGGCAGATATAGTGCTGCCTTCACTGTGTAAAGCATGCCGTGAACATGATACCACACTTAGTCATATAATCCTGACACCAGGCCAACCAGTGGTGAAACTACCCTTATATTTGCTTGAACGTTAGCAAGGCAATTCTACAACTACAATTTTAACGACTTTGGTATGTCGCGGTCCGGGATCGAACCCGAGCCCTCCCGTTCCTGCAGCCGACACTCTACCGATTGCACTACCAGGCACGGTGTACATGTATGTATGTGTTGGCTGGCCAGTTTGGCCAGAAATGTAGTACAAGCGAACTGATAAAGAGCGACAATGTTTTTGGACATGTAAGCTCAAGGGTAGAGCATTTTCCTTGACAGGAAAGGTTTCCTAACGTGAGCCCTTGACTGGCTTTATATTATCATTAATTACCCTGTTGATTGATATTATCTTATTCCGTCAATTAAAAAAAAAATTTTGTTGTCTCACAGTTCGGTATGCTAGAAGCGGTGACGAATTCTGTAGTGGACTACAATTTCCACCGGCTCAATCGGTACCGTCTGTACATCACGCTAGCTGCCATCTTGTCCTTGATGCTGGCTAGTACACTTGCCTGCTTCTCTGTAAGTCTAGATCGACCTTAAAAACTTAAATTCGTAGTAATACTAGTAGTAGTAGTAGTTGCAGCAGCAGTAGTTGCAGTTTTTAGTAGTAGCAATAGTTGTAGACGTAGTTGTAGTAGCAGTAGTGGTTGTTGTTGTATAAGAAGTAATAGTAGTAGGAGAAGGAGTAGTAGTAGCAGCAGTATTAGTAGTAGTTTTAGTAGTAGCAGTAGTAGAAGTCGTAGATGTTGTTATAGTAGTTGTAGTAGTAGTAGTAGTAGTAGTAGTAGTAGTAGTAGTAGTAGTAGTAGTAGTAGTAGTAGAAGTAGTAGAAATAGAAATAGTAGTAACAGTAGTAGTAGAAGTAGTAGTAGTAATAGAAGTAGTATTTGTTGTTGTAGAAGGAGTAGTAGTAGAAGGAACAGTAGTAATAGTAGCAGTAGTAGTAGTGTTAGAAGTAGCAATAGTAGTCGTACACTGTAGTTGTTAAAGTAGTAGCAGTAGTACTAGTAGTAGAAGAAGTAGTAGCAGTAGTACTAGTAGTAGAAGAAGTAGTAGCAGTGGTACTAGTAGTAGAAGAAGTAGTAGCAGTAGTAATAGTAGTTGAAGTTGTTGTTGTTGTTGCTGCTGCTGCTGCTGCTGCTGCTGCTGCTACTGCTGACGTAACCCACGTTTATTGACGTTAAAGTGCCAATGCATCTGGAGATTAGCTGTTATTTTAATCGGCTCAGTTATACGGCTTAAAATTGCGATAATTTTAATTAGGCCTCCTGCAGAACACTTTGTATTAAACTTCTTTAGAAGTCGCCCTACATTTGTAACCAATCAGAAGCTATGAATATTTAAATTCCTCAGCAATTTATTTCAATAGAACTCATTTCTATTTTCTATTTTACAATTCACAAAATAAATCGATCTTTTTTTACTAAATGGTTTTATTTTCAACTGCGCATGTGCAACAAACCACGCATTCTGGCTTGACTCGTCCCCTTGTGACGACAAGTTTAAACATGCCAAGACGATTGACAGTTTGATTGACAGATTTATGGGGCGGATTATATGTCATTTTGGTAGAACAGGTAGAAGTGAGGCGGGGACTTCTAAGTCGGATAGACTCTATTAGGACGTTCGTTTCGGCTTCTATTTTCTATAGAATTGTCTTAACAGACCCTATCCTATACCTAGACGGCCGTTTGTGCAGTAGACCAAAAAGTTACGCGTTAAGCTATATTAAGTGTATTTAGTGGATCTGTTACGAGTTGCCATTTAATACAAACAGGACAATTAATAGTAAGCGAGCATATGGCTATCGTTTTTCCTGGACGAGTTTTGTAAATGTTTGTATTAAATGACAACCAGTGTCATATACTTGTTATATAACATCCTCTTTGAAATTACGATGTCATTGTATATTTACACTTTTTGTTCTTTTCGATGTTATGTTTTCCATTATTGTTACCGAATCATCACCAGACACACTGACACACTTCCGATTTCTTTTTGCTGATGTCATATTATTGTAGCAAGAGTGCGCGTAAAAGAAACACGATCGTCAGTACTATGTTCACGTGAAAACAGTCTCGAGTCATATATCACTTTATATTGACTCACATATTACCAGCGCTTGACCAATCAAAACGCTTTGAATTTCAAGGGCATATAATGTAACAATATATGTAATGGGTGTAACTAATGAGAAACAATGGGAATCACGCGATCAATTGAAGGAACAGACGCAACTGGAAACTTGATGATATTTCGCTTTATATAACTTTTAAGTATATTTTCATATAAATAACTCTTCGAAATCATTAAGATTAAATTATTTGTAATAGTTTCTGTCGTTTTTTCATCCTTGTCCAGCAGTAAAAGTTATTTCAAGTACATTTATCAAACAATTCTAGTACTACCCGGATCGAAAAACAGTCTGGACTGAGAGAGTGCACAGCGATTGTGTAAAATTTTCAAGAGTTAGGGCCCATTTTGCGTTCAAGACTCGAACCTACGCGGTGAGGGTATCAGCCACGGGCTCCCCTTGATTAAATATAAAATGTCCATCGACAATAGAGGGAGTTTATGAGTCATAATCATCTCAATGTACAATGTTTTTAAATGTCTGACAAAAGACGACTTGAAATTTGTTTAACTTTTAAGACATTTAGGAATCGTGAACTAATTCACTCTACAAATCCATTCTTTCTAAAACTATAAATAATCATGAATCTAATTTCTGCTAAATATAGACAATGACGTCAGAGCGAATTACCCGAATGGTTATATTAAGTTACGGGTCACGTGGTTTTCTTTGTTTAAAAATAGCTAACTGTGCAGCGTAGATTACATAGGAAATACCTATTTGTAATGACGAGTGATGTGTTATCCTTCACTTTTCACCTAGGTGTAGGATATCAATACACAGCATTTTGCATGATCTTATCAGGCAACAATAATTTATTTGTTTGTTGTTGTTGTTTTTTTTGTTTTTTTTTTTGTTGTTGTTTTTGTTGTTGTTGTTGTTTTGGGGAGAGAGAAATCCAAGCTGTTAGATACCACCTGTAAAACAGACCGTCGAAAGGGCGTCAAGGTGGGCGTGGTCAAGTTTTTGCAAAACAAATGTTAAGACAAACTCATAAATGCATGTTTATCTAGCATTTGTCAGTCATAAGGACACAACTTATTATAGTCAAAATAAAGAAAGATAATTAGGTATTAACTTGAAAAACATTTGCAAAACTTTCTAGTATATTTCTTTCATCATTTCTTTCCTTTCTACTTTTTTAGATATTTATTATTTCTTAATTAAAGTGATGTTTTGTGTGTGTGTGTGTCTTTCAGAATGGCGTATATGTCTTCCAGCTAATTGATTGGTATATTGCCACCTTTAACCTCACCATAGCAACGCTTTTCGAATGTGTTTGTGTGGCGTGGATTTACGGTAAGCAATGATCCATTGTGGAAATTAGTTACCTTGAATTTGTGTTCTTTTCCATGTAAAAAAACAAATTAAAATCTGTTTTTAAAAGTCGTCAAAAATATAAGACTGTGGCATTGAAGTCTCAGAAACGACTTCCCCAGTAATTAGTGTTCGATTTGCTATATTTAAATTTTGTAATTTGAAACTTCAATCTAAACATGAAAACATAGTGTTAATCGAGAAATAAACATCAAAACAATTTGTACAAGGTATTATGTATGTAATAAATAAACCCTATAAACCGTATACTAATGGTTTTACTGTATTGTAAGCATTCACTTAATCTAGAGGATCTAACACGAGTTGTAATTTTACTACAAACATTTATTAAACGAGTTCAGGAAAAAATCATAGTAAGCGAGCTTATGGCGAGTTTTTATAAATGTTTGTATTAAATAACAACGAGTGTCCGATTCTTTTTATAACATTATTTTAATCGCAATATACGACTTTTTACGAAATGTTAACAGCAATTCTAGGTGAAATAGTGGGACGAGAAGACATGACTTGTAAGGACGTCGACGATGTCATCAATCAAAAAGGTGTATAAGACTAGTTTATTTAATAAATTGAAAGTCCCCACAAAGTTTCGTTGAAATTCAGTCAGTAGTTGCCGGGAAATAGCGCGGAAACGAAACACAGACTGACGTACGGACGTACGGACGAATGAACAACGCCAAAGCAATATACCCCTCCCGAATCCATCGGCGGGGGATAATAACACCAAGTTCTGTTGCTTCTAATCCCGTGTTAAAAATTGCACAGATAAATGACGTGTACAGTTTTGACGACAATTACCACGTGCGACGTCACGTGACATGAATAATTCACTAAAATGATTTAAATCCTTCTAAACTAACGTATTTGTATCACATGCTGTTGCGTCTCTTAAAATTTCTTGATTTATACAATTTGACGACGTTTGGAACTCCAAGTGCGGGTGGAATTTATGCATTCTAAAAGTAGGCCATCCGGACACGCGCGACAGGTTTATCAGTGGTTTTTATTAAAGCAAACGTTGTCACATCGGGCTTTATACATGTATCTAATGTCCGAGCTGACAATAGAATTAAAAAAAATAACCATACAGTATGCATGCAATATACACAGCAGCGCGGTTTCTAACAAAAGTATTTACGTCCTTGTATCAAAGCCCTACGCACGAGTGTACATGTCTTAGGTGCATTTTGTATCATGTTGGGATCATTTAAACAGCGTTTGTCATTTCACTTATCATTCACCTTACCTTTTGTAACATAAATTATATGTACATTTCAAATAATAGTTGCAGTATTTTGCAAAGATCTCCGCTAAGAAATGAATTAAATAGCTCAGTATAAATACATCGCTTCTCTCTCTCACCCTCTCCGTCTCTCTCTCTCTCTCTCTCTCTCTCTCTCTCTCTCTCTCTCTCTCTCTCTCCGTCTCTCTCTCTCACTCACTTTCTCTCTTTCTCGCTCTCTCTCTCTCTCTCGCTCTCTCTCTCTATCTCTCTCTCTCTCTCTCTCTCTCTCTCTCTCTCTCTCCCTCTCTCTCTGAAAGAAAAAAGCTGAGTTGATTCGAATGAATTTAATTTTGCAGGAGCGAACCGGTTCAGCTCCGACATCGAGATGATGATGGGCAAACGGCCATCAATGTTCTTCAGGATATGTTGGAGTATTGTCGAACCTGTTTTCCTGTTTGTAAGTTGTTTAAGATATTGAGAAATAATGTAGATGAATTATTCAGTATTATCGCATGTGTTTTATTGTACATCTTCACCCTACAAGATATACAGGTAAGCATTTATTAGCGCCGCTCTTCAGAGCGGTACCTTTTATGGGATGCTTTTTATGGGAACGATAGTTTAGCTGGCAATAACAGGAAATCGCAGCTGTTCTGTCAGACTTTTTTTCAGAGAAAAGAACTGAGTATTCCGTTTTTTAACATTATAGCTTGCAATAATAACGTGCAGCATGCAATTATTTAAAATAAGCTGTCATTTATAGCACTTCACCACTGTTTGGCGAAGTATTGTTTGACAAAAGAAACCGAGTATACCGATGTTAGCAATGCAGCTTGTAAATACAAATGTAGCATAGAACAAGGAAAACAAAGTAGCAAAAATACTCTCCTTCCTATCAGAGTTATGGTTCGTTACAATCAAATGTTCATGTAATTAATCGACAGCGTTTTTGTTCCCAGGAAAGTCGTCTTCTTGTTTAAAGCGCATACTCTCTACGGCGCCTTGGACGTCTCACATCATAGCTCTTTCTTGTAATATATTTTAATATCTACTCTAATGTAGTTTTATTGTTATGACTTCAGTTCATGTCTCACGTAATCGCGTAAACACGTTTTACCATCAGTAGAACAATCACCTATATATTAGAGAAATGTCATGCACAATAGCTGGTCATTTAGCATACGTAAAGCCAATCCGTAACATCAGAAACGTTTCAATAAATTATTGTTGTTGTCGTCGTTGTTGTTGTTATGTTGATTTTTGTGTTATTGACTATGATGTTAGGTTCTTGTGGTGACGTCTGTAATATATTATTCCCCACCCACGGGAGAAAATGGATACCAATACCCAGCAGGCGCCGTTGTCATTGGCAACATAATCGGTTTCGCCCCGCTTCTGACCATACCTGCCTTCGCAGTGTACGATCTTCTCCAGAGACATGGCTCTCTTCTAACGGTACGGCTTTGTCATTTCTTTAAAAGTGTAATACAATTAAATGTCATCAAACTTGATATTTGATCAATAGGCATATTTAATTTTTATAGTTGGTATGATAACCATGAGAAATATGTTCACATGCCTCGGCCATGACCAAAAGTTTAATTTCATCAAACACGGATTTAAGTGACTCCGTTCCTAATTGTGTTACATCTGCAGCTCTTTTCACTAAGTCTGTCGTTTTTACCTGACACTGGCGCACCTTCATCACGCAGGCAGTCCTTTAATTGTGACACAGTAAGCTTTTGAAAAATCGATCGATATGTTCTCATTGCTGTCGCTGTCCGCCATTTTGCTAACCGGAAGTAGATAAGATCAGGAACGATAATCACACAAAGGGAGATAACCACCCTTTTCGGAAGGGACTATACTCCTCAATATGCCAGTTATAAATACGTCTTAAAGCTTATCTTCAATGAATCGCTAATTCTGCACAGAATTTCGAGCTGTGCTCTCGTTACTTATATTAATTAATTCTATCTGGAAGCCATTCATTAAATAGTTTTGCAAGCAAATGAGTATGCATTGATAACTTGTATTTATAGTGCTACAGTTATCATCCCGATCTGGTGGTAGCATTTGCTCAATTCTTTAAATAGAATGTCCTTAGACGGGTTACAAGTTGTTTTCTGAAAAATATGAATACTACTTCCAATGTCAACCAAGGAGAAATTTCGTTGTTTGAAGACTAAGAAATAATTTTTAAATATAAAAAATAGATTACAATGTTAAGTATTATTCTAAAAGCCTTAGCACATATTAATATTTATAAATGCCATTTACTGCATACAGCTGCATCAAGAATAATTGTTAATGTCAATATTTCACTACAAATATGTCATTTTTGTCGTAGCCATGTAGCTATTTTTATTTTCCTATCGTCCTAGTTTATGTAGAAGTTTTTATTATTTTATATTATTTTAGTCAACGTAGCAATACTGATTCTGTTTCGTCGTAGTAAAAGCAGCTGTTTTACTTTTGTGTCGTTGCTTTCAATGAAGTAGTTTTGCTGTTGTTTGTAGCTCGCCCTGTAGTTGTTCTGTTCTTGTACCTTCGTGGTCCATGCAGTGTTTTGCTTTCGTTTCGTCGTTTTTCATATTGTAGATTTGTTCTTGTAACTTCGTGGTCCATGCAGTGTTTTGCTTTCGTTCCGTCGTTTTTCATATTGTAGATTTGTTCTTGTACCTTCGTGGTCCATGCAGTGTTTTGCTTTCGTTCCGTCGTTTTTCATATTGTAGATTTGTTCTTGTAACTTCGTAGTCCATGCAGTGTTTTGCTTTCGTTTCGTCGTTTTTCATATTGTAGATTTGTTCTTGTACCTTCTTAGTCCATGCAGTGTTTTGCTTTCGTTTCGTCGTTTTTCATATTGTAGATTTGTTCTTGTACCTTCTTAGTCCATGCAGTGTTTTGATTTCGTTTCGTCGTTTTTCATATTGTAGATTTGTTCTTGTACCTTTGTAGTCCATGCAATGGTTTGATTTCGTTTCGTCGTTTTTCATATAGTAGATTTGTTCTTGTAACTTCGTAGTCCATGCAGTGTTTTGCTTTCGTTTCGTCGTTTTTCATATTGTAGATTTGTTCTTGTACCTTCGTAGTCCATGCAGTGGTTTGATTTCGTTTCGTCGTTTTTCATATAGTAGATTTGCTCTTGTACCTTCGTAGTCCATGCAGTGGTTTGATTTCGTTTCGTCGTTTTTCATATTGTAGATTTGTTCTTGTACCTTCTTAGTCCATGCAGTGGTTTGATTTCGTTTCGTCGTTTTTCATATAGTAGATTTGTTCTTGTACCTTCTTAGTCCATGCAGTGTTTTGCTTTCGTTTCGTCGTTTTTCATATTGTAGATTTGTTCTTGTACCTTCGTAGTCCATGCAGTGGTTTGCTTACGTTTCGTCGTTTTTCATATTGTAGATTTGTTCTTGGACCTTCGTAGTCCATGCAGTGTTTTGCTTTCGTTTCGTCGTTTTTCATATTGTAGATTTGTTCTTGTACCTTCGTAGTCCATGCAGTGTTTTGCTTTCGTTTCGTCGTTTTTCATATTGTAAATTGGTTCGTGTACCTTCTAAGTCCATGCAGTGTTTTGCTTTCGTTTCGTCGTTTTTCATGTAGTAGATTTGTTCTTGAACCTTCGTAGTCCATGCAGTGTTTTGCTTTCGTTTCGTCGTTTTTCATGTAGTAGATTTGTTCTTGAACCTTCGTAGTCCATGCAGTGGTTTGATTTCGTTTCGTCGTTTTTCATATTGTAGATTTGTTCTTGTACCTTCGTAGTCCATGCAGTGTTTTGCTTTCGTTTCGTCGTTTTTCATATTGTAAATTGGTTCGTGTACCTTCTAAGTCCACGCAGTGCTTTGATTTCGTTTCGTCGTTTTTCATATTGTAGATTTGTTCTTGCACCTTCGTAGTCCATGCAGTGTTTTGCTTTCGTTTCGTCATATTTCATATAGTAGATTTGCTCTTGTACCTTCTTAGTCCATGCAGTGGTTTGATTTCGTTTCGTCGTTTTTCATATCGTAGATTTGTTCTTGTACCTTTGTAGTCCATGCAGTGTTTAGCTTTCGTTTCGTCGTTTTTCATATAGTAGATTTGTTCTTGTACCTTCGTAGTCCATGCAGTGTTTTGCTTTCGTTTCGTCGTTTTTCATATTGTTGATTTGTTCTTGTACCTTAGTAGTCCATGCAGTGTTTTGCTTACGTTTCGTCGTTTTTCATATTGTAGATTTGTTCTTGCACCTTCGTAGTCCATGCAGTGTTTTGCTTTCGTTTCGTCGTTTTTCATATTGTAGATTTGTTCTTGTACCTTCGTAGTCCATGCAGTGTTTTGCTTACGTTTCGTCGTTTTTCATATTGTAGATTTGTTCTTGGACCTTCGTAGTCCATGCAGTGTTTTGCTTACGTTTCGTCGTTTTTCATATTGTAGATTTGTTCTTGGACCTTCGTAGTCCATGCAGTGTTTTGCTTTCGTTTCGTCGTTTTTCATATTGTAGATTTGTTCTTGCACCTTCGTAGTCCATGCAGTGTTTTGCTTACGTTTCGTCGTTTTTCATATAGTAGATTTGTTCTTGCACCTTTGTAGTCCATGCAGTGTTTTGCGTTCGTTTCCTCGTTTTTCATATTGTAGATTTGTTCTTGCACCTTCGTAGTCCATGCAGTGTTTTAGTATATTAATAGTTATATTTCTGATCTATTTACCAGAGAATTCACAATGGTTTAAGACCTTCTGCGAACTGGAAACCTCAGGACACGGACCGCCAAGAAGAATATGTGAACTTTGCCGATCAAGACAAGAAAGGCATTATTGACCGACTCCGTGTTGATGTCCTCGGGCTAAATTCCAAATAAAACATGTTTGATACCAGAAATGTGAAAAATATTGTAATTTTGTTAATTATTGTCCCAGTTGCTGAATATTTTTGTTTAAAAACATTTTTACTTGCTGCGGGTTTTGAATTGGTGATCAAGTTGCAAACATATCAATGCGCGTTTTCCAATGTAAGTCATTTAGGAAATACAACAGAAACTAGTTTAAATGGTTGACTTTATTGCACTTGAAAGGTTGTCGCGTACATGTATGTTTATAGTTTTAAACGCCACAAAGTGTTCTTTCTATTGCGATATTTGATATAGAGTTTTAATTCTAAACTGTACTCATATTGACAATTTTCAGTCAGCCAAAACCGTCAACAGCTTCGCTGACAAAGCACTGCGGTATTATAGATAAGTCCAAGACAATTATAAATTGTGGTTTAATGTCGAAAATATTACATTCATAATAAGAAATACATGTTTATGCTAAAAACTTTGTTCTAGGTAGGCATGTTTTGGCCTTTAAGAGATATTGTAAATCATGTTTTATTCGAGCTGACTGAATTTATGATCAAATTATCTAATAATCCTAAATTTATAAAATGATGTGTTTTAAGTCTTAAACTGTTTTAAGAAAAAAATTTGTTACATATTTGTTTGTTTATTACATCGCACCGACACAATTATGATCATAGAGGAGACGTGGGGCAAAAAATTGGTGGAGGAAGACCCCAGACTTATATTTGGGTAGAACCACGGGCGCAACGCAGGCTAGCTGGAAAACCTCTCCACGTGAAAGTTCTTGCCCCAACCGGGACTTGAGCCAGTTTTAAGAAATGTATAAAAGTATTCACGGCTTATATTTTTAATGACAAACGTTCGGCATTTTAGTTTTATATATTGCCTTTTATATATTTGGTAGCCATTTTAGTATTATATTCGTGATGTCAATCATTTTCCTGTTGTTTATAGTTATGTGTGTGTGTGTTTTTTTTTAATTTGAATTAATCAATTAAGATAAACAAAACAATACTGTCAATTGACATGCCATCAAATCAAAGCAGTAGAAGTTTACTTTAATGACTTACATCAAAGACAACTGAATAAACGGCGTTTTGAAATGACTTCCGCATTTTTGTTATCATCAAACATATTGTCATTTAACACATCTAACAATGAGCAAATCTAACTTCTAGCCGATTATGTTTCAAGTATTATCCGTACACAATCGATATTTAATCATCATTAAGGAAGATTGCCTTTATATCTAAGACCTAAGTTCGCATGTATCCTTCCGCAAAAGATGGACTGTATCATCATATGATGATAAACAACAATAGTTGTTCAGTATGTCAATACATAGAAAGCACTGATGATCTTATATCAAATCAAGGGTGAGATATGATAGCCCAGTAAATAAGGATCTGATATGACTGTTCGTTAGATACTAAAAAGATATTAAGGAGTTGGATAAAATGATACCAAACGAGGCTCTGCTGAGCTTCGTATCATTTTAGAAAACAAGTTTAATATTTTCACTATCTAATGAACACGAATATTAGATTGTATTTATCTCATAACCAAAATATCAGCTGTTTTGTTTACAATGCATCATATTTTTATAGTATGAACAGTCGGTCTTGACATGTGTAGGCCCTAATTCGGATTGGGAAAATTCGCACACACACAAAAATGGTTCCTCTCTTTACTCGACCATTTTCCACAAAAAGGGAACAGATACGTTTATAACATGACTATACAGTTTTTCCTTTTTATTAATTAAAATGAAAATGTCTGACAAAATGCATAAAACGGCGACAACAAAGAGATCATGAATAGAGCATATACACTATTCATACTTAATGACGTCACATTACGATACCCAACTAGTGTGCCACCAAAAGTAACGCAACACAATCGGAACTCCTCGGGTAATTCCGTCCTCGGGACAATTATCCCTCTGATGTATCTGGTGCAATAATTCTTACTGAAATCTAGATTGTTTTGTTCGCCAGATGTCGGAAGAAGAATATGCCTAAAACGTAGTTCGCACAAAACATGAACAAAGGCGTCGTTTGACAGCTGCGTGTCTGCTGCGCTAGGTAAATTAAGCTTGGATGATTTAAATTTATAGCCGCCACAAATTGAAGTTTTACAGGTTTCAACGGTAGTGAGCTGTCATTCGAGCTGCCATCTTTGATTTGAAGGCTGTCATTAAAGTAGCCCTATTTAGGCAAATGGCCGAAGTGATCCGACTACCTACATACATCCGAGAGAAGATTCGTGAATTATCCGAGGTGTTCCGATTGAACACAAGAGTGTTACCTCACGCTCGCGCGGTAGTTTATGTGATAAATTAAGGAAACACAGGATGTCACTTTTTGATTAAGGACCACTTAAAACTAATGGACATCCTAAGTTGTAAGTCACTAAACAGAAAGCAGAATTCACAGATGGCCTAATATCGATACAAGGATGATAAATTATAGCCCAATAAATTAAGGAAACAGATGTTATCACTTGTTTATCAAAGGGCCACCTAAAACTTATGATTTTTTTCAGTTGGATTGCGGGTTATCTTTTATGGAAATACCTTCAGCTCTTACTTCTTGGTTTGTGGTCTCAGATAAGGTCGCTTTTCACTTTCTATCCAAGATTAATAAGGTCAATATCCCTAACAGTGTTCACTGAGGGGTGTTATATTCAAACCTTTTATATCTGCCAACATACTTGGATTTTGTAATTTATCCTACACGCCTCGGTCATAAGATATACAAAGTCCAGCTTTTTTATTAACCATTACTGTAATAAACTTGTCAAGCGGATCTTGTTGGACTACTTTTTTAAATCAATAAATTTCATTACACAAGTTAAGGTCCGTAGAAAGCAAGTCGTTTACCACCACTTTTGAGTTCTATATTTTATCTCAATAAGATAAAAAGTAAAGTTATAATAATTAAAATAAAAAAATATAATCATTTCACTTGATTTACCTCAACCTTTTGACTTAGTTGACTATCAAATTCTTGTCTAAAAATTAAAGTTATATCACTTCACAGAGCAAACTGTCGAATTGTTCAAACCTTACATTATTAATCCAATCGCAAATAGCTCAAACTGGACTCGAAACATCGGGGAAATTATAAATAAGTATGGGGTGCATCAAAGTTCAATACTAGGCCCTTTTCTCTTTATATTATATAAACGAACTCAGTTTGAATTGATTAACTCTATGACTCAATAAATTGATGACTTAATATTGTATGCTCATGGGGAAAAAATTGAATGAAATTCAATTGAAGCTTCAGACAGATGTAGACATAGTGAGTATTTGGTGTAAACTTAACAACATGGCAATAAATCCACAGAAACAACATGCATTACAAATGGACCTAAACATAAGTTAAATTCTGCAAAGGTCCTTACAGCTATTGTTAATAATGATAAAATAGAGATCGGTTAATTATCACAAACACGTCGAGATGTCCATCGTGACTTAAGATGGGAGACAAAAGTAATCATCATTTATTTATTTATTTATTTATTTATTTATTTATTTATTTATCTATTATTATTATCATCATCATCATCATCATCATCATCATCATCATCATCATCATCATCATCATAACGATCATCATCATTATCATCATTCATCATCATCATCATAACGACCATCATCATCATCATTATAACACGATGAAATGTATATGTGACAATTTGCACAGTCCGATACACTTAACGTGAATTTGCGCAGAAGGTTCGGTCATTTACCTGCTATCCATTCAAACTCCTTTGCCTTTTTCAAATAAATCCGCGGAATAAGGCTATTCTTTCAAGATTTAGTTGTTTATAAACGCTTCACTATTACTGTCGGTTTGCTTTGGAAGGGTTTGAAAGTGTACCTTTTTGTTTCAATTGATGTTCTTCGGCATATAAAGTAGCCCTTAAATTAACCATCGCTTTAAAGGTGGTAGCCGACAGTTTTGAACAAAAATATTTTCATTAAACATCATAATAAACCATTGTTACATGAACAGAACTTGCAAAATGGTGTTTATTGATGCCCTACACCTGTCTGAAAAATGAACCATGACGGCGCAATCGTCATTTCACAAGCGTATTTCCTATCTGAGCCACGCTGCACAGAAAGCTATTTTTAAACTAAGGAAGCCATGTGACCACTTATGTTTTAGCTCATCTGCGTCATCCGTGGTGACGTCGATGTCTATTTTTAGCAGGAATCCCAATCGTTCTTATTTATAGATTTGAAAAGAATGAACATTTAAATGTTGAATAACGAGTTTTACTGCCATACAATTAAGATACTGTTGGAAAAAGTAATAAAAACTTAGAACTAAAGTACGATGTTTTTTTTTTTTCTACAGGCATTATGCACAAATATAATAAACAGAGGTCGGGTATTGTTACATATATTAGATAAAAGCAAACTGTACTATACAACCTTTAACTGCTCATCTCGTATTATTTTATTTTCATATATCATTAGAAATTGTTAAGTTGCCAAGTCATTTATCTCCTGTACATACTTGACATATTTTTCAGAAACTCGTGCCGCAAGAGGTGCGAGGTAACAGCTCAGAAAGCCCCAAAGTTGGTCATTATTACACATTTTTTGAAATCTTTTTGTTATTTCCCTTGTGGAAATGATTGTTTATTGGGTTTATCGTCCAACAACAGTAATTCAGTTGTCTGGAAAAGGTGTACCCTTAAAGTAGATATAGTGCTGCCTTCACTGTTTATAACATGCCGTGAACACCTTGCATGATACCACACCCAGTCACATTATCCTGACGCCAGGCCGACCAGTCGTGGAACTACCCTGAAATTTGCTTGAACGTTAGCAAGGGAGCTATACCACTACCATTTTTAACGACGTTGGTACGTCGCGGCCGACGCTCAACCGATTGCGCTACCAGGTCCGGTTTTGTAGGTAGGTATTTTCATATACTTCATATATCAAATAGAGTTTACCCGAATGGTTATGTAACATGATCCCAGAATAAGTGGTCACGTGGCTCAGATAGGTAATGCATTTTGTAAAGTGGGGTGTTATGCTTTATCTTTAATATGTAGGACTACGATAAATAACAATTTACGGGATCTGTTACGGTGACAATAAGTAATTTGGTTGTTTAAGAGAGAGAAAATATCTGGTCCAAACCACTGGATGTGGGATTGGGATTGCTGGCATTTTTGTCGATACTGTGCAGCGACATTTCTATCATTATAGCACAAGGGCACTTATGAGGTGCCCAGGGACTGAACCCGGCAGGTCCATTATACTGACACCGACGAGTCAGGTGTATTGCTAACCCCTTAACCCCAAGCGTTAGGAGGGATGCCAAAATGCAAAGTTGTCGTCACTTTCTCATTAATCTCGCATGCTTCTACATTCGTCTTATAGTAATGTTAAACATAGTTTAGATTTACTTTGCTCCGAATTTAAAATATTAAATATAAAGTAAACATATTACAGAATCCTTCTTAAACATCTTACTAATAAGCAGTTAGTTTGTTTTCTTTTAATTTTTTTTACAATCATAGCTCAAATTAAATTATAAATCATTTCTCATTAATATTTATATAATATATGATATTAAATATATAATATAATATATTTATATTGATATTGTTAAATAACATATATTTTGTAGAACAACAGTATAAGCTCTTAGCTTTACACTTACAACTAGCGTTGTTTCTTAGCTTTTTGTTGTTTTGTTGTTGGTGGTGGTGGTGTTTTTGTCGTGTTTTATTTTTTGTGTTGTTGTTTTTCAGTGTTTTTGTTGTTGTTGCATTTTTGTATTATCATTACTGAAAACCCCTTCTAAAACGGTTGTCTGAATTGCTGAAAAATAGAGAATACATGGTTGGTGCCGAGAATTATAACGTTTATCTGGTGAGCGAGAAGCGAATATCTTGGCGAGCTTTAGCAAAAACATAAATCGGCAAAAAAAACATTTGTTACACGTTTAAAGCAAACCAGATAAATTTCTTATTCTCGGCACAAACCATGTATTCGATTTATCCTGCTTTTTATCGTTTATATGGGAAAAAAGTAAAAATAGGAAATCTGTAAACAAACGAGGAAGATTGATAGAAAAATAAAGGAAAAACAATAGCCGCTTTACTCCTTCTTTCTTCAGACATAAACCCCCGTTCATTTTTTTTATTTTTAATCTCCATGTCAACATATATAAATGTTCAAAAAATTCCATGAATAATTACATAAATCGGGGGAAAAGCATTAATTACACGTCTCATTAAGAGCGTGTGAACATAACTAATGTAAACAGTGTATTCATACGCGTGGTTTGGTCACGTGACCTATTGACCGGATATCACAAAGTTTATCTGGCAATGCTTTATCCTGCACATTTACGCGTAAAAGTAGGATAAAAATGTATTCAAAATTGTTGTTGGTTCGAACATTAACAACATACTTTAAAGCAAAATATGTTATCTAAGAGGGAAATTAAAAATACTTCAACGGGAAACTATTTACTGTCGAGGATAGGTCACTACATAGCACGACGTGTTAACCCTCGTAAATTAAACCTAAATTGAAAAGTCGAGATACCTGCTGTCATAAACACTTTACAGTTGTTGGTAGGGGTGTGGGGGATGGGGTGAGATATAAAAATATAAAAAAACAGCGAGATAACCACATCATGTTGGGTCAAAAGTTAGTTCAGCAAGGTTATAAAAGTGGCAAACCACAGTATAATGGGATTTTATTGGATGAAGAAACTCTCTTAACCTGCAATAAAAAAATATTAAAAAACAACGCCGTTTTAACCAGTAAAGTTTTAACAAGTAAAGGATGTAAACTTGTGCTTTATAGTCATGAGTTATATCAGTAGCAACAAATAAATGCGTCGGCTGCTAAGTTTTACGTATTGAATTATCCGCGATATCAAAGTCGATATTCGGCCTTTAAATGGTCGTTCGACCATAATCATTCCTACCCTCTAGAAAAAAAACGGTTCTCAGACAAAAACGTGTCTGCACATTCTCTAAGAATTCACACTGGACGATTGTCAAGAAAGCATGTATCTAGAGAAAGCAGATACTATTTGCTATGAGACACTGAATGCCCAGTATATACTGATTTATGAAGAAAATACCTCAAATCAACTTTTTAAAATAGACCGTCTGTATATAAAATGTGTTTGCTGTTTGATTTAAAAGGTAAGAGCATACTTATTAATCTCGCCCTTTTTATCAAGAAAGCAACACTAGTTAGAAGGTTCATTCTCTAATGAAACTGTCACAAAAAAAGCTTAATATAATATTGTCATTTTTGTTTCTTCTCTTTTATATTAATAACCAAACCGCATATTGTATATTGTATTTATAATACGATAATGTTTATGAGTACAAATCTGAATAAAAATATGTTCTGTTCATATGGAAAGCAGTTGTAAGAATAACCAGATATGTTAGAATTTGAATTTGTCGTAAACATCAGCACAGGCACGACCGTTAAAAGCTGTTGAATGCTTACACAACAAAAACACTGAGACGAGACATGACAAAGAGAATCGAAGCGCTGCAAGAACTATATGAATAGCATGCACTGTACGATAGCATGCACTGTACGGACAGCATACACTGTACGGACAGCATGCACTGTACTTTTAGCATGCACTGTACGGACAGCATGCACTGTACTTATAGCATGTACTGTACGGATAGCATGCACTGTACGGATAGCATGCACTGTACGGATAACACGCACGGTACGAATAGCATGCACTGTACGGATAGCATGCACTGTACGGATAGCAAGCACTGTACGGATAGCATGCACTGTACGGATAGTAAGCACTGTATGGATAGCATGCACTGTACGGATATCATGCACTCTACGGATAGCATGCACTCTACGGATAGCATGCACTGTACGAATAGCATACACTGTACGGATAGCATGCACTGTACAGATAGCAAGTACTGTACGAATAGCATGCACTGTACGAATAGCATGCACTGAACGGATAGCATGCACTGTACGGATAGCATGCACTGTACCAATAGTATGCACTGTACGGATAGCATGCATTGTACAGATAGCAAGCACTGTACGGATAGCATGCATTGTACAGATAGCAAGTACTGTACGGATAGCATGCACTGTACAGATAGCAAGTACTGTACGAATAGCATGCACTGTACGAATAGCATGCACTGAACGGATAGCATGCACTGTACGGATAGCATGCACTGTACCAATAGTATGCACTGTACGGATAGCATGCATTGTACAGATAGCAAGCACTGTACGGATAGCATGCATTGTACGGATAGCAAGCACTGTACGAATAGCATGCATTGTGCGGATAGAAAGCACTGTACAAATAGCATGCACTGTATGGATAGCATGCACTGTATAAATATCAGGCACTGTACGAATAGCAAGCACTGTACGGATAGCATGCACTGTACGAATAGTAGCACTGTACGGATAGCAGGCACTGTAGTGTAGTATGCACAGTACAAATAGCTAGCACTGTACGGATATCATGCACGGTACGAATAGAATGCACTGTACGAATAGCATGCACTGTACGGATAGCAAGCACGGTACGGAAAACATGCATTGTACGGATAGCAAGCTCTGTACGAATAGCATGCACTGTACGGGTATCAAGTACTGAACGGATAGCAAGCATTGTACGAATAGCATGCATTGTACGGATAGCAAGCACTGTACGGATAGCATGCACTGTACCAATAGTATGCACTGTACGAATAGCATGCATTGTACGGATAGCAAGCACTGTACGGATAGCAAGCACAGTACGGATAGCAAGCACTGTACGAATAGCATGCACTGAACGGATAGCATGCACTGTACGGATAGCATGCACTGTACTAATAGCATGCAATGTACGAATAGCATGCATTGTACGGATAGCAAGCACTGTACGAATAGCATGCATTGTACGGATAGCAAGCACTGTACGAATAGCATGCACTGTACGGATAGCAAGCACTGTACGAATAGCATGCATTGTACGGATAGCAAGCACTGTACGGATATCAAGCACTGTACGGATATCATGCACTGTACGAATAGCATGCATTGTACGGATAGCAAGCACTGTACGAATAGCATGCATTGTACGGATAGCATGCACTGCATGGATAGCATGCATTGTACGGATAGCAAGCACTGTACGGATATCATGCACTGTACGAATAGCATGCATTGTACGGATAGCAAGCACTGTACGGATATCATGCACTGTACGGATAGCATGCATTGTACGGATAGCAAGCACTGTACGGATAGCAAGCACTGTACGGATATCATGCACTGTACAGATAGCATGCAATCTACGGATAGCAAGCACTGTACGGATAGCATGCATTGTTCGGATAGCAAGCACTGTACGGATAGCATGTACTGTACAAAGAGCATGCACAGTACGGATAGCATGCATTGTACGGATAGCAAGCACTGTACGGATATCATACACTGTACGGATATCATACACTGTACGGATAGCATGCATTGTACGGATAGCAAGCACTGTACGGATAGCAAGCACTGTACGGATAGCATGCACTGTACGAATAGCATGCACTGTACGGATAGCATGCATTGTACGGATATCAAGCACTGTACGGATAGCATGCACTGTACGAATAGCATGCACTGTACGGATAGCAAGTACTGTACGGATAGCATGCACTGTACGGATATTATACACTGTACGGATAGCAAGCACTGTACGGATAGCCTGCACTGTACGAATAGCATGCACTGTACGAAGAGCATGCATTGTACGGATAGCATGCATTGTACGGATAGCAAGCACTGTACGGATATCATACACTGTACGGCTATCATGCACTGTACGGATATCATAAACTGTACGGATATCATGCATTTTACGGATAGCATGCATTGTACGGATAGCAATCACTATACGGGTGTTTACTGCTGCGGAAAAGTACTTATATCTTGATATGGAAACGATGGTAGATAAACTTAACACAGAACACATTCTGCATTTAATCATGTATGGGAAGGACGGTAAACCTTTGTATTTCATGTATAAGCAACATGTTGTTTCATCACAAAGCTTTTTCTGATAATCTACGATTTTCAAAACTTTCACAAGAAACAGAATTTTACTTAAATTGACGTGTAGTGGGAGTACAAAAAAGATTCAAAATTAAATTTCATATTTAATAATTATTCTGGCATAATTTTGAACAAGTATTGTGATTGAACATGTTATATTAAAAAAAAAGAAACTTTCATTAATCAGAAAAAAATGCATTAACAGTGCTGTGTATTCACGAGACATTCTGTTGTTGTGGTTGTTGTTGCTTTTGTTGTTGTTATCTGATTTTTACGTTCAATCAGAACAATCAGATATTTTTTACCGAATGTATGTACTCATTATTGTAAAAGCTTCGCCCTCGTAGAATATTCGGGAACGCGATCCATACCGCAAACCTACAAACACGCGTGGGTCCGATTCCCGGTCGGGGAGAGAGCTTTCATGCCCAGCTAACTTGCGGTGCTCCTGTGGTTCTACCAAGACATAAGTCTGGGGTCTTCATCCACCAATAATTAGCTGGACGTCGCCAATATGACCATAATTGTGTCGGTGCGATGTAACAAAAATCAAACTGCCGTACCGCATTCTTTTAAAGTCACACAAACTTTATTAGTTAGTAATAATTAACAAAATGACGTTTCATTTTTCAAAAAGAAATAATAACATAAATACATATAATTCAACAATGATGTCAATAAAATTTAAAAAAAAAACGTGGCTATGCAAAGAAACCAGGTTTTCAACGATTTGACAATTTAACACAAATTATTAAACGGAAACTGTTTTCTATTTTAAGTAACAGTGACCTTGACCTTGACACGGCTGGCCCAATCCCAAGCTAAGTCTTCATGCAAGCTTGCTATATCTTAAGTTTCAGCAAGATTGGTCTATCCAAACTAAAAATATTGACTGGAAACTGTTTTTCTATTTTTAGTAACAGTGACCTTGAACTTGATCCGACTGGCCCCAAGTCCGATTACCCAAGTTAGGTCTTCATGCAAGCTTGCTATATCCAAAGGTTTCAGCAAAATTATTTGATCCAAATTAAAGTTATTGACCGAAATATGTTTTTCTATTTGTTAGTAACAGTGACCTTGACCTTGATTTGGCTGGCCCTTAATCCAATCCGACGCTAGGTCTTAATGCAAGCTTGCTATATCCAAAATTTCAGCAAGACTGGTTTATCCAAACTGAAGTTATTGTCTGGAAACTCTCTGTTTGACGCCGCCCGCTTGCCCGCCCGCCATACCCCAATCTAATGACCGGGATTTTCGTTGAAAACCTGGTTAAAAATATAATGAGACAGTCATGTTTACCCGCTAATAACGCACATGCATACAGATATATTGAAGAGAATGTATATTTTTGCAATCAGTAATTATGATTCGCCTTCTGGATGTATACACTAGTTTAAATGTGGTATCCAAAAGTTTGGACTATATTTTTCTCAAATAACCAAATAGGTCATTGTTACCTGAAAAGATCAGTGTGAACAGGGAGTCATGAATCCGCATTCCTCATTGCAAACAGGTATTTCCTACCTGAGCCACGCTGCAGAGATAGCTATTTTTAACTAGAAAAACCACGTGACAACACGTTACAACTCCCTTTTTGAGATAACGTTATATCGTATTCCGTATTACCACCTTTAACGTTGCCTCGAACAGTTTTCTATATTCATGAAACAAATGTCAACAAACGGGGTTTACATATGGCACACAAGCATGTTAAATTCAACTAAGATCACGAGACGCTTAGTTTACACATTACGTCATAGATGTTATAGTCTTTTTCATTGATTTTCCGTGTTTTGTATATGATTTATTTGAACTGGAATTTGTTATTGTCTATTATTTGTATTGTATGCTAAACTGCTCTTTAACCGCTTAGAGCTGTAATGAGGTCAATAAAGTTGAGTTAAGTTATATAAATAAGACATACATCTGAAAATATCTTATTCCCCTTTTTTTAAAAACTCAAACTTTAAATTTAGGAAACACGATTTTGTCCGCTGTCTCAATTTGAAGACAGTAAACATCGTGAAATAAATCGCTCGCAATATTCATTATTTCCAAATCTATGTAATTATGTTGCATGTATATAATTGACAAAAACGAACATCGATATATTTCACAATTTATTCTGTCCAACAATAGAAGGAAAGTTATAAACAGGCTTTACTTTAAATGTAAGTTCATGCAGACATTATGCTAAATTTCCCCTGCATAGGGGTGCGATGTCTCAAAATGTGTGTAGTATTCTATTTTTAACATAAAACCTGATAAAGCCGGATCGAAAACGTATAAGGCAGTAATATTCTTTGACCAACACTCTCATTGTTTCGAATGTCGGGTGAATTTCTAGGATGAGCTATGTTTGACATGCATTTTTAAATCAGTTTCTCACAGGAATGTAACGATTTAAATGTGGTTATTGTTTGTTTATATTGTTGTTGTTTTAAAAAAAAAAGCGCAGCGACCAAGTTTGAATATTGTCCAAACAAATGTCTGGGTAGATCCACCGACGAATCCCAAGTCAGCTGGAAGACCTTCCCACATTAGGTCCTTCGCCCCGAACGGGACTCGAACCCAAGACGTGAGAAGCAAGGCAGCCAGAGGAGTTAAAAAAATCGGCGACTCTACCACTACGAGACGCCCCTTTTAAATGCATATATGTTTCGTCGCATTGACATATAATGGTCATACTGGCGACTTCCAGCTAATTATTGGTGGAGAAAAACGTCCGACATATCTCTTGGTAGAATCTTCGGCTCACCGCGGGTCAGCTGATATACCTCCTTACCACTCGGGACTCGAACCTGCGCGGTGAGGGTCTGAGGCATTACAAGTCGGTCACTCAAGCCGCTTGGCTGCGGGTTAACCTGTTTGACGATTAATGTATGTAGTCCGTGTATGCATTTAGATAAACCAGTCAACCCGATCTCATTGGGGCATTAGACCTTAAAAAGTATGATCTGGTATAAAAAAATTTCACTGTGAAAGCTGTATAAAATAACATTTTATCCGGTGAATTTGTACATTTTCTGTCATGATGACATTGCTTGAAAATGGTGATGGTGGTTCTGCTTCTGCTTCTTCTGCTGATGATGATAATAATGACGATGATGGTAATGATGGTGGTGGTGGTGGTGCTGCTGCTGCTGATGATGATGATGATGATGATGATGATAATGATGGTAGTGATGGTGCTGCTGCTTATGATGATGATGATGACGATGATGGTAATGATGGTGGTGGTGGTGGTGCTGCTGCTGCTGCTGATGATGATAATGATGGCTATGAGGATAATGATGATGATGGTGGTGGTGGTCATGGTGGTGATGTTCCATAGCAGAATGACACATATTACAAACTGCATATAACCCATAAATTAAGCACCACCGAAACTGTTCTTTATATTACCCCAATCTCTGTTTAATCTCTTCTCTGAACAGTTTCCCTTGTATTTTACTTTCATCGTCGCACCATTTTGCTGTCTTCAACTTTGTCAGAAGAACACACCACGATTTGTTTAACTTGTCGTAATTCAAACCTTCTTTTATCAAAAGGGTCAACAATTCTTTTTTGTCCTCTATCTGTTTATTGACTGACACGTCCAGTTGAAATTTACACCAATCATTCTTGAGGAAGCTGTCCGAAACTACGGCTAGCACGGCTCTACTAGCATAAATCCCATCGGCCATTGCGTCAACTTTCTGGATGCCTAATTCGGAATCCCGGTCCCAGAGGAATAATTTGTAATTCAATTTCTCTTCAAGTAACTGTCGCAAACATCCAAAAACAAATCGTTCATCTTCATCCGCATATATAACGTAAGCATCATAACTGATTTGTTCCAGTAATGGTTGCGACTCAGGATCGCTAGGTCTTGTACGTTTTAGCTTATAACGCCAATAACGAATGTACCAAATATTGTTATAAACTAGAATAACAGTTGTTATTGCAAGAATAAATAAAACTGCACACGACACTAGCGCATAAAGTAAAGTGCGGTCTTCTGCACAC
Source organism: Sinonovacula constricta (assembly GCA_007844125.1). Classification (NCBI taxonomy): domain Eukaryota; kingdom Metazoa; phylum Mollusca; class Bivalvia; order Cardiida; family Solecurtidae; genus Sinonovacula; species Sinonovacula constricta. The sequence continues at coordinate 44,801,860 of CM017566.1, forward strand.
GATTTTTCTGTTGGGTTGTAATGTTGCAACCTTGTTTTGTACATGTTCGGTGGCGTTCTACAGTTATACCTTTGGGGCCAATTGTCTAGTTTTACGTGACCGACTTGTCCAGAATTCCCTATGAACGTTTTAAACCATAACAACTCGCAAGTACATTGAAATGGATTGTCTGCTAGATTTATATTTTTTAAATTCGACATCAGCTCGTCCGGAAATGATTCTTTTGTTGGTATGTTTATCCAATTGTTTTGGATTGACAAATGTGTCAGTGTTGAAATGTTGACGAATGCCCCATCAAGATTTCTCAATGCGTTACCATCTAGAAAAAGGCTCGTCAGATTTTTCATTGTAGAAAAAAGTCCAGATGGAATACTACTTAGTTTTGAATTGCTCAAATCTAACTTGGCTAGATTTACCAGAGGAGCAAGGATATTTTTTATTTTGACATCAGGTATTTTCCCAAAATTGTTTTTATTAAGGTTCAGCGCTTGAAGATTGGGTGTATAGTTAAAAATGGAAACATTTTCTAGTTGAGAAAAATGGATGTCGTTATTATAAAGATTAAGTTTTTCTAACCGTGAATTGTTGAAGGCTAGCCCATCGATGTACTTTACCCGGCCAGCCATATTGGAAAGTTGAAGAGTCGTCAGGAAAGGTAGTTTGGAGAAAGCGTTTTTTGTGAAATGGGAAATAACATTACCATCTAGGGAAAGTTTGCCGAGTCTATCCAGGCAATTCCACGTTTCTGGGTAAAGAACGTTAATAAAGTTATTACTTAGATCAATGTTCATTAGTCTCGGATAGAGAGGCTTGTCTTTAGTGTGTCTTGTACAAAAATAGGGCGGGAACCTTGCGATTTCGTTATTCGCCAAATTAAGATTTTGTAATATGGGGAGAGTAAAGTTTTCAGACTGGACATCTTTAATCCAGTTTTTCATTACATTGAGTTTTGTTAAATTTTGAAGATGTTGAAAAGCTGAAAGATTGAGATATTTTATATAATTTGATGAAAGGTTAATAGATACCATATTTGATCCAACCATTCCAGCAAGGAGATTAGATGTCGTGGATAACCCAATGGAGTCTAACGATAAATGTTGGAGTAACTTTGAAACTTTACCCAAACTTGCTGCCAGAGAAGCTTTGTCTAGATGCAGATTATTCCCGAGATCTAGTGATTGCAGATGACTGAAAGCTGAGAATGCATCTTCCGAAATGTAGACGAGATGGTTTTGGCGAATTTGTAAATTGGTGATATTTAGTTTTGCAATCGGAGCTAATACCGATGCGTTCAAATTTTGTAGTTTATTATTGTTTAAAATTACTATTATTATATTATCTGGTAAAGTTGGTACATACTGAAGTGTTTTATTGCTGCAATCTGCTGTGTTGTTGAAACACTTACATGGTGTACATTTTTTGCTTGGTTTTGCCTCATCACAGACAACATGTACTGTAAACATAAACACAGTCAAGAAAAGCACTAATTTAAACTCCATAATGCAGTTAAATGTCCCAGTGTACTGTTGAATCCAGCAATCAGTTGTTTAAAGGATTTTGTTTCGTCTTGATTTTCACGAGTTGGCTCAGGCACTCTTAATAACGTCAGTTTATGTTACAATATTTTTATGGAAAAAGTGTTATTCTGTAATACCCATAAAGTTGTGTTTCGATGTAGCCTCGATGGCTGAACAGTTGTACTTCCTCGGTGCTATGTATCACTAAGGCAAGGAATCATTTTGTAACGTTATTTCAGTGTGTATCTTTTGCACTATGTTGCTTTGTTGCTGTTTCAGTACGTTGATGTTTCAACGTGTTGCTGTTTCAGTATGTTGCTGTTTCAGTATGTTGCTGTTTCAGTATGTTGCTGTATCAATATGTTGCTGTTTCAGTTTGCTGCTGTTTCAGGATGTTGCTGTTTCGGTGTGTTGCTGTTTCAGTATGTTGATGTTTCAACGTGTTGCTGTTTCAGTATGTTGCTGTATCAATATGTTGCTGTTTCAGTTTGCTGCTGTTTCAGGATGTTGCTGTTTCAGTTTGCTGCTGTTTCAGTAGTATGTTGCTGTTTTAGTTTGTTGCTGTTTCAGTATGTTGCTGTTTCAGTTTGCTGCTGTTTCAGTATGTTGCTGTTTCAGTGTGTTGCTGTTTCAGTATGTTGCTGTTTCAACATGTTGTTCTTTCAGTTTGTTGCTGTTTCACATTGTTGTTCTTTCAGTTTGTTGCTGTTTCAGTATGTTGCTGTTTCAGTGTGTTGCTGTTTCAGTTTGCTGCTGTTTCGGTGTGTTGCTGTTTCAACATGTTGCTGTTTCAGAATGTTGCTGTTTCAGTTTGCTGCTGTTTCAGAATGTTGCTGTTTCAGTTTGCTGCTGTTTCAGTGTGTTGCTGTTTCAACATGTTGCTGTTTCAGTATGTTGCTGTTTCAGAATGTTGCTGTTTCAGTTTGCTGCTGTTTCAATATGTTGCTGTTTCAGTTTGTTGCTGTTTCAGTTTGTTGCTGTTTCAGTATGTTGCTGTTTCAGAATGTTGCTGTTTCAGTTTGCTGCTGTTTCAACATGTTGCTGTTTCAGTATGTTGCTGTTTCAGAATGTTGCTGTTTCAGTTTGCTGCTGTTTCAGTTTGCTGCTGTTTCAGTTTGTTGCTGTTTCAGTATGTTGCTGTTTCAGTTTGCTGCTGTTTCAGGATGTTGCTGTTTCAATTTGCTGCTGTTTCAACATGTTGCTGTTTCAACGTGTTGCTGTTTCAGAATGTTGCTGTTTCAGTTTGCTGATGTTTCAATATGTTGCTGTTTCAGTATGTTGCTGTTTCAGTTTGCTGCTGTTTCAACGTGTTGCTGTTTCAGAATGTTGCTGTTTCAGTTTGCTGCTGTTTAAATATGTTGCTGTTTCAGTTTGCTGCTGTTTCAATATGTTGCTGTTTCAGTTTGTAGCCGTTTCAGTATGTTGCTGTTTCAGTATGTTGCTGCTTCAGTATGTTGCTGTTTCAGTATGTTGCTGTTTCAGTATGTTGCTGCTTCAGTATGTTGCTGTTTCAGTATGTTGCTGCTTCAGTATGTTGCTGCTTCAGTATGTTGCTGTTTCAGTATGTTGCTGCTTCAGTTTGTAGCCGTTTCAGTATGTTGCTGTTTCAGTATGTTGCTGCTTCAGTATGTTGCTGTTTCAGTATGTTGCTGTTTCAGTATGTTGCTGTTTCAGTAAGTTGCTGTTTCAGTATGTTGCTGCTTCAGTATGTTGCTGCTTCAGTATGTTGCTGTTTCAGTATGTTGCTGCTTCAGTTTGTAGCCGTTTCAGTATGTTGCTGTTTCAGTATGTTGCTGCTTCAGTATGTTGCTGTTTCAGTATGTTGCTGTTTCAGTAAGTTGCTGTTTCAGTATGTTGCTGTTTCAGTATGTTGGGCAGTTGTCTTTTAAAACTTTCTTCAATAGTATGTCCGATCACACTATTTTGAAGATCGATCTGTACATATGTGTGCTCATGGAAGTTGTATGTTTAAAGACGGTTGTAAATGCTTTTATCAGAAGTGCCCTCGTCTCCCTGCTGTATTTCAACCACCTTAACTGTGTGTTCTCTTTTTGCGACCACTTTATCAACTTATCTCCAACTGCAGCTGATGTCAAATGATAACATACTCCTGAAAATAGAAACGAACTGTGATGTGGACAATATTGGTATCAAGGATGGATCCAGGGGGGGGCGGGGCGGGGAACAACAATAACAAACAAACAAAAAGCCGACTGACCGTTCCATTACGTTAATTATTTGGGGTTTTTAATTGATTTATTGGTTTGTCTCAGCGTTGTTGTCACTTACACGTTTAATATATATATATAGTATTGACTGCGGTAAAGTCGAATGGATCTTGTCTCATACCCACAAACACACCAACATTTTCTGGATACGCCCCTGATTGGTATATATTTTAATATAGGCGAAATATGCATTTAAAATTGTCATTTAAAAGCGTGAAGTCCGGGATATAGTGCTACAAAAACACGTGTATTCTGGGTCATAAAATGCTGTTGAAAAATTTGTTGTTAATATAATTATTTTATATACTTTACAATATTAAATTAGTTCGATTGTCCATTCCATGTTCCTACTGAACATTTTAAACTAACAGCGCATGTGTAAAAATACATTGGAAGCAATTATACGCAAGTTTGGAATGTTACTTAAACAGAATTTATATTGTATTTTTATGAAAGTTAATACAAAATTATTAGACGTGACGATCATAAATTAAAAAAGAATCATTAAAGTCGTTGATATTTTGACATTAAAATTAAAAGCGATTGTCGAAAGAAGTATTCAAAACATCCACGTTTTGAAATGTTACTAACACAGAATTTATTACTATAATAAATTTAATCAATCTTAATTGCCAGAATGTCCGATCTTAAGTTATAATTAGTCATATTTCAGTGGTCGGGGCGCTCTTGGCCGAGCGCTTAGAGTCGCTAACTCCTCAGCCCCTCACCGTGTGGGTTCGAGTCCCGATCAGGGCGACAACTTTCATGTGGGGAGGTTTGTTCTACCCATACATAGGTCTGAGGTCTTTCTTCGCCAAAAATTAGCCGGACGTTGCCAACATGACTATAACTGATTGTGGAAAGAAAATAACTCAAGTCAAGAGGTAAAACGCAGTTTCCGGCTGTGGGGATAACAAAGAAAGGAAAAACATTTATAACATGAAGTGTAAATAGAAGAAGAACGGTGTAATGGAAGGGATGTGCGCGTGTGTGAAAGTATATGTGTGTGCGTGTCTGTGTGTTCGTGTGTGTGAGAGGAGGTGAGAGAGGGAAATCGAGGGAGAGAGACAGACAGACAGATAGACAGATAGACAGACAGTCAGACAGTCAGGCAGACAGGGAGGGAGAGACACAGCGAGAGAGAGACAGAAAAACAGACAGATAGACAGACAGACAGACAGACTGGCAGACAGTCAGACAGTCAGGCACACGGGCACACAGGCACACAGGGAGCGAGAGAGACACAGAGAGAGCGAGAGCGAGAGAGACAGAGAGAGAGAGAGAGAGAGAGAGAGAGAGAGAGAGAGAGGGGGGGAGAGACAGACAGACAGACAGAGACAAAGAGACAGAGGGACAAACAGAAAGAGAGAAATAGATTGTACGTGTATATGCAGCAAATAGGCATATTATAACAACATTATGCCTCTATTGAAAGTTCCGCAACACGTCGCTTTATACATGCATCGTATATACATGTATACCATTTGAATAAACATATCCTATTAACACGTGCATGTCATGTATGGTGACAGCACATAGTAAAGCATTAGCAATAAACTGAGTTGATAAGAAAATTAATGTTGCAAGATAAAGGCATTTACAACAAAATATAGGTGCGTACACAGCTCATTCATGTTTATTTCTTATGTACTCATATGAGAGAATCTGTTAATGCCAAGGATAAATTGAAAACGCCCCACACAGAATGAAGCCTTCATAACCTGTTGTTTTAATACGTGCGGAGTCTACAGAAATAAAGAAACTTGGGAAAATATGATAAGATACTATAAGAATCCCAATTTTGAACTTGTGATACACAATCGTATTTTTAAATATGCAAATAAAATGTGACACAAAATCACCGAAGCGAGATAAATAAATAAATAAATAAACCAGTTTACGGTTTACTGATTTCTAATTACGCGGTATGATTAACAGAGAACAAACTAAACATCCACGATTAAAAAGTGATCATGAGTTTGCATTTAAATAAATAAGGAAAATATTATCTCGCTTGTGCTAGATTTATTAACATAAATAGCAGGTACTTAACATTTTAAGTTAATACTTGTAAAGGGATATAATTGTATGGTCACCGGCCATTACTGAAAATGTCCTAAGTTAAGTGTGCTGAAGAGCGTTTAAATCTATGAGATTTGTCCATGGGCTGTCGTTGTAGACATTAGAATCAATCGCAACCACTTGGCGGTATTGGGACAGGTCTATTTTGCAGTAATGGCAAAAGTATTCCGATTGGTTTTAATCGGCGTTAAAATTTCGCACTACTCCACCACACCACTTCGCGTTTGTAAAAGTTAGAGCCGTTTGTCCTGTTTGAAGTCATAGTTTAATTCCAATCGGAACTTTCCGGGTAATTCCGTCTTTGGGATAAACCAATCGGAACTTCGCGGGTAATTCCGTCCTCGCGACAATCATCCCTCAGATGTGTCTGTTGCAATAATACTTAATGAAATCACGATCGTTTTGTTCGCCGGAAGACGGAAGAAGAATATGCCTACGTAGTTCGCACAAAACATAAACACTGCCATCGTTTGACAGCTGCATGTCTGCTGCGCTGGGTAAATTGGATGATTTAAATTTGAAGCCACCACAAATTGAAGTTTTACTGGCATCGTACTGTAGTGAGCTGTCACCCGAGCTGCCGTCTTTGTTTTTACGTCTGTCTCAAAAGAAGTCCCATTCAGAGAAATGGCCGAGGTGATCCGACTACCTACATACATCCGAGAGATGATCCGTGAATTATCCGAGGTGTTCCTATTGATTTTAATTCGTTACATTTTTAATTATGATGAAGATACTGGCTCGTGTGCATTATAAATTTGGACCATGCAAAGTGGGTTCCAGAAAATTCTGGTGGTGGTGGGGGCGGAGGAGAGGGGGGGATACGTCATTGTTACTTGAAAAAGTCCCGTAAAATGTTGTTCATTGATGTCGTAAATCTGCAATCGTCATTGAAAACAGGTGTTTCCTATTTGAACCACGCTGCAGATCCGCTCTGACGTCGATGCCTATTTTTAGCCAAACAAGTACCAGTTAAACCAGTATTTAGTTTGTTTGTGGTTTTTTTGTGCAAAATTTGTACCAACAACATAGACAGCGTTCAAAATCGTCTTAACTTTGTCAAAAGTATGAGTTTGTGCAGAAATAATGAATAAATTCTCACAAAAAGTGGTCAAAAATATTGTTTCAATAGTGATATAGGCAAACTGTTGGATACCACATTTAAAGAGTAACCCTAACTCCACAATGTTAACAAACAAACAAACAAACAAAAACAACAGACAAACAATCAACAACAACAGAATAATAAGAACAAAGTTCATATCGGTAGTATATTTATTTTAAAACAAAGAACACTCCTCAAAGGGATATTTGGACCACACTTCTGTGTTAAAATATCTTATCAAAAATTTTTAACAATCGCAATGGCATGGTCAAAAGTTAAATCTCTGAAATCTATTTTTAGATATTTTTTTTTATTTTCAATTATTAGCCACTCAGTTATTAACTAACAAACGTTTTGTTGAATTGTCAGGGCTGCGTAGGGATACAGCAATCGCTATCTCATCCGGACATTAAAGTTGGTATCCGACAGTGTGGACCAAAAATACTTTCAAGATAAATCTTAGTAAATCAGTGTTATCCGAACTGACCTCGCAACATGTTGTTTGTTGATGTCCTACACCTGTCTGAAAAGTGAACCATAACGCCACAATCTCATTACAAACATGTATTTCCTAAGTCAGCCACGCTGCACAGTTGGTTATTTTTAAACCAAGAAAACCATGTGACCACTAATGTTTTAGTTCATCCACGTCATCCGATGTGACGTCGATGTCTATTTTTAGCAGAAATCCCAATCGTTCTTATTTACAGATATTGTTACATATATAAGAGGTAGGCAAACTGTCGGCTACCACCTTTAAAGCACTGTAGTGTACGATACAATTTATACTGCATAACAAGGGTGATCAGGCGATAAACGACAGCGATTTTTGATTCTCCTTATATTTACATTCTGATAGCGTCACCACAATAGAAATGTAATTTATATAATATTTACTTTATTTGTCAGATTTAGATAAAAGAAACTCTCAATTTACAAGCTCGTGCAAGTAAATTAAGAAGAAAATATTACAAAGCGTTTGACAGCGATCTCCTGACTTGTGTGTTAATTCAGTCACGCCTTCAGGAAGGGCCAACTTGGGTGTCAGCATGCATGTAGTCCTTCAGTTCCTTTTTATGTCCTTATATTATTTTTAAAGGAGACTATTCGCGAAAACGTACATATAACGTATTTTTCCAAACTAAAATAATACAATTTTGATCTCAACGCGTTGAAATAGACATTCAAAATAAAATTCAGAAATGAAACCGACTGGACGAGGGCATGAATTGGGACCGGGATCACGTGTGAATTACATAGTAACTTTGTTTGCACGCTACATGTATGAGTTTCATATTTGATTAGTTATAAACAGCCCGTCTTCAATATGATCGTCTGTCCGAGACACATTTTTCACCTATTTCTTGCCAATAGATAAATCTAATTACACGAAGTCAAAGATTTGTATCGAGTCCTATTTGCCATGTGAATGCAATTGCGTTTAAAACGTTTATGCTTTCCGACCGGAAACTGTTAAAACCAGTTCACGTTCATTCAAAAAAGAATGACCATCGTCAACAGAAGAGAAGTAAAACACGCGCTGATTATGTCATATGCAGTTAACAAGGAAATTAATGTTGCTTTATAGCGATATTTATCGAATTATAAATATGCATTGAAACCATGTTGTATCTCACTTGTCCTAAAAATTATGATATTTTCTTAGCAAATCTGCCCTGCTTGGAGATAATATCATTTAAGTTATGCATAGCAATAATTGCTGTACATACGCAGGGGCGGATCTGTGGGTGGAGTGGGGGTTTGGGGATTGCTTCCCCACACCAAATAGATAAAAGAGTAGAGTTGTGAAAACACATACATGTAATCTTGAAAGATACTAAACTTTTAAAGGTGGTATCCGACATGTTGCCTATATCTTATATATTTAACAATATCAGTAAATAAGAACGATTTGGATTCCTGCTAAAAATAGACATCGACGTCTCAGCGGATGACATGGATGAAGTAAAGCATTTGTGGTCACATAGTTATCTTGGTTTAAAAATAGCTAACTGCGCAGCGTGGCTCAGATAGGAAATACATGTTTGTATTGACGATTGTGGCGTTATGGTTCATTCTACAGACATGTTTAGGACATCAATAAACAGCGTTTTACGAGATCTGTTCATATAGCAATGGTATACTGAGATGTATAATGAAAATAGTTTTGATCCAAACTGTGGTATATCACCTTTAAACAGTCCAACAAGGTGCATAATAATAATGTAGCAACTTCAAAGGATAACGGACATCTTTGCGGCAGTAAGACAATAATCGTTTAATATAGGAGAATAGCGCAATGTCTTATCATTATTACATATGCGCACATTAAAATTTGAAATAGCACTTGTGAAAGTGAGAAGTGGTATCCAACAGTTTGGACCAATTGTTTTTCTCTCATGCAAGCAAGTCAATTATTGTTACCTGAAAAGACTCTGCGGAATATTGTTTATTGGTGCCTTATATCCATTTGAAAAGTAAAGTATTACACCCCACATGTCAGTGCAAAACTACGTATTTCCTATCCAAGCCGAGCTGCACAGTTAGCTATTTTTAGACTGAAACCCCCAATCGTGTTTATTTATAGATTTTAGAATAATGGGCATTTAAACATTGAAAGATATGTATCGTCTAACACTTGATGTGATGTTACAAACAGTACATTAAAGTATTAATGTATGCAGTATTTATGCACAAATACCCCCAGGACAAGGGCAATATGTTGACACATGGGCTTTGGGATTTGCCGGCATTTTTGCAGATACTGTACAGCGATATTTCTATCATTATAGCACAGGGGCACTTATGAGGTGCCCAGGGACTGAACCCGGCCGGTCCATTATACTGACACCGACGAGTCAGGCGTAATGCTGTCCCCTTAGCCCCGATCGTTAGGAGGGAAGCCACTACTACCAACTTTAAAGTCTTTGGTTTGACCAGGCCGGGGTTTGAACCCGCGACCTCCCGATCCACAAGCCGACGCTCTACCAAATGAACTATTGCGGCCTATCAAAGATAGATGAGTATGAATAACGTGCATTTGAGAGGAAGCCAGTCCGAGGAGTTATATGACCATGCCTATCGGCGGCCGAGAAATGACAAAAAACAAAGACAGATATCTTTTTACGAAAGCATGATCTGCATCGTGGTCACTTGACTTTTGAGACGGCTTTAATTACACAGCACACCGAAAGTCGTACATTTAGTTTTCTCTGCAAGCAATATATTGTACGTGAATATAAAATTTCATTTTATGCTCAAACGAGTTGATCAAACAAACTTAGTAATCTTCCCGCTGTACTTCCAAAACGCTGTCGAATCGGAATATACACAGTTTGAGTCTACATCGGAAAACATATTAACACATGTGAAAGACGGTATCCGACAGGTAGAACAAAACAAAAGCCGTTTCATTAAATAAAAAAAAAAACACTGTTACCTGAGTAGACCTTGCAAAAAGCTGTTTATGTCCTGCACCTGTGCAAAAAAGTGAACCAGAACGCCACAATCGACATTTAAAAATGTATTTCCTATCTAAGCAACACTGCGCAGTTAGCTTTTTTTAAACTAAGAAAACCACGTGACCACTATTTTATAACACATAAACGTCATCCGCTCTGACGTCGATGTCTTGTTTAAGAAGAAACCCCAATCGTTCTTATTGATAGATTTGAAAAGAAAGAACAGTTTAAGTGTTAATTATCGGGTTTTACTGCCCTAAAATTTATATGATGATGAAACTCGTCTAAAATAAAAAAAAAATAGGAATTTTCTTGCAGAAATTATATACAAATATCCCAAGGAGAGGTCAGATATTGTGACATATTATTGAAGTTGACAAACCGTCGGATAACACCATTAATGCATAAAAAGGTACGAAAATGCTGAAGAAGTTGGTATTGGGGATGGGATGGAATTTGCCGGCATTTTTGCCGATACTGTGCAGCGACATTTCTATCATTATAGCACAGGGGCACTTATGAGGTGCCCAGGGACTGAACCCGGCCGGTCCATTATACTGACACCGACGAGTCAGGCGTAATGCTGTCCCCTTAGCCCCGAGCGTTTGGAGGGAAGCCACTACTACCAACTTTAAAGTCTTTGATTTGACCCGGCCGGGGTTTGAACCCGCGACCTCCCGATCCACAAGCCGACGCTCTACCAACTGAGCTATTGATTAGCAAGTTTAGACTGAAAATCGTCTGTCTAGGTTTGTCCTATTTTGGTTTGTTTATCTTTTCTCCGCTCTATAAGCTTATGCAAAAAACATAGAATGATTTGTTTGTTTATTGGGTTTATCGTCCCACAAACAGCATTTCAGTTATCTGGAAATGGTGTCCACTTGAAGCAGATATAGTGCTGCCTTCTCTGTGTATAGCATGCCGTGAACACAAGGCACTACCCTTATATTTGCTTGAGCGTTAGAAAGAGAGCTATACCCACTACCATCTTAACGACTTTGGTATGTCGCGACCCGGCTTCGAACCCGGGGCCTCCAGTAATTGTCTCCGACGTTCTACCGATTGCGATACCAGGTCCGGTAATTCAGAAGGAATCGAGAAAAGGCTTATCAACGTAAATGTATGCGAACTTTCTGCCCTTAAAGATTCCAGAACTTCGCTTGAATGATTATGTTCAATGACAATTGTCAAGTTAATGCTAGCTGGACTTGTGCAATGACGTGTTCACCGCATGCAAGTACTGAAAATATATCACGATAAGCAAAAATACATTTATTAAGTTCAATGTTTGATGCTAAAAGTTTAACCTCCACACACAAAAAACAAACGAAAGAAACAAACAATTTAACAAAGAAAATTAAAGAAAATTAAAGAAATACATACTCGTTAATTTGTAGAAAATCCTGACTCACGCATCCATTTGACTAATTACGCATATAAGCCCCTGTCCGCTTTATGTCAACGCCCGACCGTTATGGCTGTCATACCGGTTATGTGAAACTTATCTACTTGGGCTGTGCTTTGTGTAGAAGGTGTATTTACTTCCTAGTATTTGCTTAGTAACGATCAGATTGATGACACATCATGGCGGCGGGTGAAGTGCGGTAAGTGAACACTCCAGTCGAGAAAAACATTTTCAGTCATTCCGTCGAGTTCCGAAGTGTTCCGATCAGTTGCAAGATAGAGCCAGGATGTGAGACATTCAAAGCGCCGTAGAGAGCATGTGCTTTAAAAAAAGAAGATGACTTTCATAGGAACTAAATACTCTCTTACACTGTCGATTAATTACATAAACATATTACAGTAACGAACTATAACTATGATGGCAAGTAGAGTATACGTGGTTTCTTTTGTTAAACAATCCTTTGCCAAAAAGCTGCAAAATTCTTTAACTACCGGCTACTTTTTTATAATTTCAAACTACATATTATTGAAGCAAGCAACAATTTTAAAAAGCAATACTCAGTTCTCTGCTCTGAAAATATCTCTTAGAACAGCTGCGATTTCCTGTCATTGCTAGCTACGCTATCGTCCGTATAAAAATGTATCCCATAAAAGGCGCGGCTCTCCATAGCGGTGCGAATAAAAATCGTGGCACACATAGAAAATATAATACACTAGCTTTATTTTACTATAATGCTATAGGGATTCGGGATTTGGCGGCATTTTTGCCGATACCTTGCTGCGACATTTCTATCATTATAGCACAGGGGCACTTATGAGGTGCCCAGGGACTGAACCCGGTCGGTCCATTATACTGACACCGACGAGTCAGGCGTAATGCTGTCCCCTTAGCCCCGAGCGTTTAGAGGGAAGCCACTACTACCAACCTTAAAGTCTTTGGTTTGACCCGGCCGTGGTTCGAACCCACGATCTCCCCATCCGCAAGCCGACGCTCTACCAACTGAGCTATTGCGGCCGGTATATAATACTATAGAATTATGTGGTATGAAAGTGGTCAAAGCAGAGCGACGCCAATGAAAGCGTTGCTATAACCTTTCCTGGTAACCTTCTTTTCTTTTACCAGCATAATTTCTCAAAATGATGACGCGCTATGTGCACACCACTACCAAATGACCACAAGAAAGAGCCAGGATGTGAGACATCCAATGCGCCGTAGAGAGCATGCGCTTTAGATAAGAAGATGACTATCCTGGGAACTAATCAATCCCTTACACTGTTGATTAATTACATAAACGAACCATAACTCTGATGGGGAGTGGAGTATTTTTGCTTCTTTGTTTGTTTTCATTGTTTTCTGCTACATCTGTATTTATAGGGTGCATTTCTAACATCGGTATACTCGGTTTCTTTTGTTGAACAAAACTTCGCCAAATGGCTACGTTTTTTATGCTACTTTTTATAATTGCAAGCCACACTTCGTTGTTGCAAGCTACACTGTTAAAAAACCGGAAGACTTGGTTCTTTTCTCTGAAAAGTGTCTTAGGGAACACCTCCGACACCGTGTTATTGTCTGCTACACTATCGTCCCCATAAGAACATGCATTCCATACGAGGCGCCACTGAGCACGTCACTGCTCAACAGTCTAATTGGAAACGCCCAATCCAGTTATTGGCGGCGCACTGGAGAGCGCCGCCTAAATATGGCATGCTAAAAAATTTTGCACATGCGAGCGAATGTCCTCGGACATTCTCGTTCTTGCTTGAGAATGATCGCGGGAAAATGGACAAGGCGTTCCGAATTCGCGATTTACGCATTCCCAACGTACGAGTCCTATTTCGGTAAATGACGTTCTTCTTAAATATGACTATAGCGAGTATGCATTATTATTATATGTTAAGTTGTTCTTTTTTAATGTTTACTTAATAATTATAAATAAGTCATCTCTAAATGTCTAATAAATATTAAATTTTGCATCAATGCTTTTTTTGTATACATTGGTAGTTAAATCTATCATTGTTTACACTTCACAGACTCTCAAAGGATAAATATTTTAATGCTTTTACGATATCTCCCGAACAGAGTTTGAAACATGATGAACGACACAGATTTAAACAAAAGTAAGACTTTTTTGGCCTCACTTTTTCCGCTTATCGGTTATAGCGGCAAATAAAAGTTGTAAATGGTCGTATGTAATATTTAAACAATAACAATTAATGATCACCTATGTTAATATGCGTGATTGATGTGATTGGTGATATTCCGAAGATATTTTTTGGAAGACTTAAAACTTTCAGATGCTGGTGGAGAATGATAAAATCCTCAACTTAATTGTTTTGGTTAATTTGTTTTAGATGCATCGCCCAAGCACAAAAGCAGTCGTATGGTGACGTCAATTTATAATGAAAATTGATAACTGAGGAGTTTTCGCAAAGAAACACCGGCGCGCCAGACGAAGTAGAGCCCATGCGGTGGTAGTGGGGGCGGGGGGGGGAGGGGAATATGGAGCTGTGGTCGATATACATGTACATGTACATAGATACATACCCAGGCGCGCACACACACAACCACGCCCCCTAGCGGCCTGGGAACAACAAACATAAAATTGCCAGATGCCCAGTCTACGATCAAACCTATAATTATGTGTGCTTCGATCGGTGATTCAGCCTATTATTAGAGCAGAATGAGTGAGAAAAGTGACATTACGGCATGCTTATATATTTAAAAACATTTTTCCGAAATATTTCTTTCTTCATCTTAAACCCGAACTATTTATTATAGATTTCTTAAAGGTGGTATTCGACAGTTTGAACCAAACAATCATTTCTCTTATTACCTCCCCCCCCCCCCCCCCCCCCCTCCCCCCTAGAGCGATTTATTTCCGAAATGTTTACTAACAAAATTGGTACAGTTAAAAATCGTCATTACTTTAACTAAAGTATGATTGTATGCAGAAAGTATGCATATACATGTATTCCATCCCCTACCGCATACCAAAGTGGAAAAAAATATTACATGCATCTGATTTTGGCAAACTGCCGGATATAACCATTAAATTGTCGATTCATGACATAAATACGTGAGAGTAACGAACCATAACTTTGATGGGAACTAGACGATTTGCTACTTCCCATTCTTTCCCTGTGGTCTACTAAATATGTAATTATACGTTTGAATGTTAACACCGGCATACTCGGTTTCTTTCGTTGAAAAAGACCAAACAGTAGTTGTTCTTTTCTCTTAAAAAGGTCTCAAAGAAAAGTTGCGATTTTCTGATGCTGAAGTGCAAAGTAGGGCTCTGACAATCTGATTAAAATCATATCTTGAAAACCGCTCCACTATCAGGATCTGATGACGAGTCAATAAATTCTTCTCAACCAATCAGATGGTCGTTTTACAAAATCGCAAAAGTAAATGATGATCCGAAGCGTTCGGAACGTATTATTGTAATCCCTTCGCCCATTTACAAAGAAATGTTAACATGGACACTCCGTGCAAGACTTATGTCACTGAAGACAGCTGCGTTGTATGCGGTATCCCATTTGTTTTAACATCAGTAACATCTTCAGGTCGAAGGTTAACTAACGAGCGAATTCCTAAGTTTGTCAAACACTTTTCTACTGCATCATCGATAGCGGCCATTTTGCGACTCTTACCGATTAGCGTTATGCATTTTGATTGGCTGTTATAAAAATAGTAATCGGGGAAACCTATTCTTGTTTATAGACGGTATTTGCGGGCCGAGAGAGAGAGAGAAAGAGAGAGAGAGAGAGAGAGAGAGAGAGAGAGAGAGAGAGAGAGAGAGAGAGAGAGAGAGAGAGACATGGCTGTGTTATTTTAGTATTGAAACACTCCATAATTCACGTTTGCTGATACACATACTTGCTACTTTAGACCAGGCGCGTTTCTGTCATTACGCACGTTACGCACGTGCGTAACCTCCATTCGAAAAATCGAAAATCTAAAAGTACAAACAAAAAAACACTAAGAAAGTCGATGCTTTACCCGGGTTAGGAATGATATATTTTATTTCCGTAGTTTCTATTTTGTAAAATCGTATTACAACACTAATCAAGTTGAAAAGGTTTAAAATGATTTAACTTATACACGTCAGGATTTTAGTCGTTCATAATATTTTGCGTTAAGTTCCTCGCATGTCCGCATTTTACCTGTTATTCATTAGAAAAGAACCGAATGTATTTAAAAGTATTACTACAATGATTATTTACCTTGTAATTGAGGGTAACTTTAAAAACGACATAGATACGCACCTGCAATGGACAAACAAAACATTGATTAGTTATTAGATGACACGTTAGGGTGGCTCGCATGATTAAACCACCCAACATTTGTACAGCCATGATTTCATCACAATCTCTACTTTCTTGTTCTTGGATAATTCAATCATCGAGGGGCTAAGGCACTTATATGGAAGGGGATATCCGCAAATATTCTAATTACTTTTGTTAACTTTCAATACATGGATTTGTAACTTCAAACTTTTGCTATCTAATTAATCCTAATGTTCACATACCAAATTATGACGTTCACATTTCAACATTACATTTGAACAATTTCACATTTACAGCAAATACAATTTACAAGTTTCAAATCGAAAGGCGAAAATCACGAATACATTTCACTTTCCCAGCATCTAATTTACAAGTTACAAATCTAGAAGCGAAAGTTACAAATGTCAAATGTACAGTGCACAACACAAGTTAAACATTAGGACGCAAGATGGCGCTTATAGCACGGGAATGTCCATCTTTAAATAAAATGCACCGCTTGAACATAGACCTTCTACATGTTTATGGCTTGAACGCAGTTAAAAACGGCTTAGCGTTCGTGTGTACTTTCAAGATTTAAGTTTCTTTCCCAAGAAT
Organism: Sinonovacula constricta; assembly: GCA_007844125.1. Taxonomy (NCBI): domain Eukaryota; kingdom Metazoa; phylum Mollusca; class Bivalvia; order Cardiida; family Solecurtidae; genus Sinonovacula; species Sinonovacula constricta. Next base: position 44,818,541 of record CM017566.1, read on the forward strand.
CTCCGGCACGAGTATTATTTATTTGTGCCATACAATTTTTGTACACACCGGCCGCATTAGCACAATTGGTAGAGTGTCGGCTTGCGGATCGGGAGGTCGCGGGGTCAAATCCCGCCCGGGTCAAACAAAAGACTTTAAAGTTGGTAGTAGTGGCTTACCTCCTAACGTTCGGGGCTAAGGGGACAGCATTACGCCTGACTCGTCGGTGTCAGTATAATGGACCGGCCGGGTTCAGTCCCTGGGCACCTCATAAGTGCCCCTATGTTATAATGATAGAAATGTCGCTGCACAGTATCGGCAAAAGTGCCGGCTAATCCCAATTATTCTGTATTTAACTGGCAGTTATGATATGGTTGCATATACTTGATCATAGAAGATATACTGATAATTCAGTGTTAGTGGCTCATACAGAAAAATGCACGGTATTTATGGTCATCCATGATATGTACTGTAGACATGCACCAATTAATGTCCTCCATATTCACAAGTATCTACTTTTCTCTCAAACTAAAGAATCAGTTTCAATGTTGTTCGTATGTTTTTATCTCTCAGTTCCGACCGACCCCTACCCCACGTCGCAACATTTATGGTCCCACCCTCTTTCATTAACATGCATACATCCTGATTTAACTGAAGTGATCCGAGCCGGCAAAATTCCATTACTGGTACACAGGACGGTGTTCGAACCCACGGCCTCCTTCTCCGTAATCAGGTGCTCTACCGCCGGATCTACCTGGCCAGACAGCTTTTAACCTTCCTTATTGTTAGCCAAGCATTGAACGGACAGAACCACCACTACATAGTGTGTTCCCACTTCACATAAGCTCATTTTGGTAATGATGGTGATGATGATGAGGAGGAGGAGGAGGAAGAAGAGGAAGATGGTGACAAGGATGGACTGACTACACATGCTAACAATATGCTGGCAATCGAACAAATACATGAATATTTCCTTTTTGCATTACCAAAACACTCTGGCCAAAGAATAAACAGGTGTTTATATGTACCTAAATAACGAGATTTCAATCTCCATCCACCCCACAACCTCGCCCCCTCCCCACCCGCAACCCAAAAAACAGAAATGACACTTGTTAATTTATACTTCGCTTATCTCAAACGTTAATTTATTCGTACGAACAGTAACATACACGTGTAAAGAAGTAAACGGCAGTAAAAACAAGCGTATAGTTGACTCACTTATATTTATAGCAATGCATGCACGTGTTATTTCATTTAAAGGTGGTGTCCAGCAGTATCAAATTCACGTAATAATACCATATCACCGCTTTACGGTATTTGTGCATAATTTATGTATAAACTCATGGTTTAGTATAAGTAAAGACGGATTTAAACACTGCCTATAGTGTTAGTGCAAATCGTGATAACAACACTCTAAAAGTTCAATAATTCCAAATCTATAAATAAACACGATAGTGATATCTGCTAAACACAGATATAGACTCAGAGCGGATTACCCGGATGACGATATAATATAACTCAAAAGTGAGTTGTCACATGGTTTTCTTTGTTAAAAAAAGCTATCTCTGCAGCGTGGCTCAGATAGGAAATACATGTTTGCAATAAGGAATGGGGATTTATGTTTCACTGTCCACGCTGATCTGTGGCATCAATGAGCAGCATGTTGCAGGACCTTTTCAGGTAACAATGACTTATTTGGCTATCTGAGAAAAAAGTATTTTGTTCTAAACTGTTGCATATCATCTTTAAGATTACGGACATTAATGGTCTAGAGAAGTTTTTACTGGTCAATGAGTACGGATGAATCCGCTCGAGCGAAACTGTTTTATTCATGTCAACTTGCTTCTAGATCTAAGTGTTGTTTGCCATAGCACTCGATAATAAAGATAAAATGCTAATAAATAATTGAAATGCATATAACTGTAAATGAAATTGTACAAATATCTTTGATGTATGTACTCAATATAAACCAGATTTCCCTATCCAGCGGGACATCAGAGCATGTGCCCATGATCAGAAGTATGCTACGTCACAGTGTTGTTTACTGAGAGATTAATCCATGTTTACTTAGTTAGTAGTTTCCTTTTGACACCAACAGATTAAGATTATTTTCAAAATAGGAAATTTAATACCAAAACTTAGCAACAGACTGTTACTAAAGAGAAAAAATCTATGTCACACATTCTACTTCCGAATGGTGTAACCACCCTTTTAAGCTAAAATCCCCATCGTGCTGAGTAATATATACATTGTAGTTTCCACATAAGTAAAGAACACTTATCTTGGCAGCCATCTTTGATGGCAACTTCAATGGATTTTCAGATGAATTGTATAGAAGCGTTAAAGAGCGTCGGCTTGCGGATCGTGAGGTCGTGGGTTCGAACCCCGGCCGGGTCAAACAAGACTTTAAAGTTGGTAGTAGTGGCTTCCCTCCTAACGCTCGGGGCTAAGGGGACAGCATTACGCCTGACTCGTCGGTGTCAGTATAATGGACCGGCCGGGTTCAGTCCCTGGGCACCTCATAAGTTCCCCTGTGCAATAATGATGTCGCTGCGCAGTATCGGCAAAAATGCCGGCTAATCCAATCCCAATCACATCCCTGTAATTGCTTCATTTGTGGTCCAAAAATTAAAAGCGCTTGAAATTTAAATTTATATAAAAAAGATATTTTAAAAATTGATAAACGCACAAAGAATTAATCCACAAAAGTTAATAAAAATTATTGCCTCATCCTCAAACAAAATGAACAGTGTACCTTTTTGGGTTGTGTTTCTTTAACCTTTAAAACTATCAAATATAGTTTTGATATTTAAAATACTACATTAAAGCTATTTATTTTGATATAGAATTCATTAAAATAGACTGAAAAATAAAAACACAGTGGTGAGTTTAATACAGCACATATTTCCAGATTTTATCCTGTATTAGCTTCTGCCTTCTAAGATGGCTGCCTTAAAATGTATTATCGGTGCCTGTAACATCACATAGAAACTACCTATAAGCTATAGAACAGCTATCATAATATACAATACAGATGTTTTTATTCTGATTGTAAAAAATGTTCGTACCTATAAACGAAACTTTGTTGTTTTCATAGATTTGGAAAAAGTGGACATGTTAATTAAGTGATATATTTCAAGTTTGTATACATGGCTGGAAACTTGTTCTTTTAAATGATTAATCCCGGACTAGTCACCTGGACAAATATGACTTGTCCGAAAATATGCGTTTTCAATGAGGGACATTAATGAATAGTCTCTCCTTTTTAATACCTAAATGCAAGTAGGTCCTTTCAATTGTTTTACTCGGTTTTTATGCTAGTACTATTTGGAGTGTATGTTGACTTTTCTGACTTTCTTGTGGTACCCAGGTAAACCATCATCAACAAACACTTCCATTTTCTTTTTAAATAACATATCTATAAGCATTTAAATGGATTTAAGCTTATATTTATGTAAAACTAAAAAAGTCACTGTTTGTAATTGCAATATCTACAAAAGAACAGGCGATAAAGTCCAAGAATTTCAACTAAAAGGACCTACCTACTATTTGGAATACCATAGATATTTACTAACAAGAGAGACAATTTCCATTTCACCAATGTATCCCATTAACAAAGAAAACAACACATTTTTCATATCTACAAATAACAAACAAGGTATAACAATAAATTATTTGTTTAATTTTTTGTCTAGAATCGTTTTGTATCGCGCGTCGTGATTGGGTGTTTTGAACAGGTGCGTGCATTGTACATGTACCGCCTTTACATGTTGTTGATAAATGCCCCTGGTGTGAAATTGATTGTCTTCATCGCTAATTAGAAACCGCTGTTTATTTGTCACTTGTCCGACTGCCGATTTATGACTTGCCCGGGACAAATTTAATGATCAATGACCAGTAGCCCGAAACTGCATTTTGACTTATCCGGGACATCGGGCTACCATATTTTTCCAGCCCTTAACTCAACTCAACTCAACTTTATTGAACTCGTTACCGCTCTAAGCGGTCAATGAGCAATTTAGCATATAATACAAATATTAGACAATAACAAATTCCAGTGCAAATAAATCATGTACAAAAACACGGGAAATCAGTGAAAAAGACTACAACATCTATGTCGTAACGTGTAAACAAAGCGTTTCATGATTCTAGTTGAATTTTACATGTTTGTGTGCCATATGTAAACCCCGTTTGCTGACATTTGTTTCATAAATGAAGGTTCGAAATATTAAGCATTGCGAGTGATGTGTTGTAGATTTAACCCTTTTTTTACAAAGAGCCTTTACTAACACTAAAGTATCAGTTTATGCAGCAAATATGCACATATTTCCCAGGGCAGGTGGTTGTTGGATATAGGCAAACTGATAGATACAACCTTTAAGAAATAATAACTATCTGCTATCAGAGAGCTGTGCCTTATTTGTGTTAGTCGTTTATAATATATATGTTGATGTGAATCAAGTTTTCATATGTGCTAACTCTTCAATCGGTTTTTGTTAACTTGACTTCAAAACAAGTGAGGAATACAGTGGGATATACCCTGCTGATGTTAGGGGCTTTACCTGCGCACTCGGCTCAACGACAGAACTATTTTTGAGAGATAGGTCGGTATTTATTAATCATTATTATGTATGAATCATCACTAGATCTAAAGTTGCGATTTTCTTACCAGTAAAATAAAATATTCATTGATATTCTGGATGCAAGACCTTCCTTAACGCAGCTACAAGTAATGCACAATTTCTGGCCCGCATGTTAAACCTCTTGAAAGAAATTGTGTCCGTAAAAAGTGATACTTTTGGAATGTAGCGGATCCAGTGCAATATGAAAGTTTGCGGGGTTTTTCCATATACATATCTGTCTCTGTTCATTATTATCATTATAATTATTATTATTATTATTATTATTATTATTATAATAATTATTATTATTATTATTATTATTATTATTATTATTATTATTATTATTATTATTATTATTATTATTATTATTATTATTATTATTATTATCATTATTGGCGAAGCTCTGGAAAGCGTTAGAAAGCGTTGGAAAGCTCAATGCTCAAATTAGCACATGGTGTTTCTGGTTTTCGTTTCCGGACTTTCATAACCTTGATAAAATACGTTTCCCAATTCAGTAAACAACGTTCTTTTTTATTATTTATTTTATGTATATATCCATATGTCTTAATTTTTTATGTATATACAAACCAGGGGATGAATCCAGAAAGTTTTGGTCGGGTCTGGGATATGAATCAAGATCCATTCAACTTTAGCGCAGTTAATACTGGATATAACATACACGGTAAGGGACCCTAACTTCGACCTAAGCAGTTAACTGACAAAATTTACTTTAAAAGCTTAGTATTGTTTAAGCTTACATGTATGTGTTTTCACAACTCTAATCTTGTACCTGGTTGGTGGGGGGATGCATCCCACATCCCCGCCCATGGATCCACCCCTGATGTAGACAGATCTTATTCGATTTGGATTATCATTAATAAACGTCCAAAACACAAGACAGCATTTATAACATGCTTGAAGTATTCTTGATCAAAAGGTTCAAGTTATGGACTCAGGATCAGAGGTTCCTGGTTTCAAACACAAGACCCGACATGAAATTTTTGTCCTTGTCAAATTCCTTATTTTCTTGAACATTTTACAAAAAAATAATATGTTCAGACTAATTATTACTTTCGTGACTACTTGCACCAAGATCAAGTTACGATGAACCACCATATGAACCATATATAGGTGAAACGAGCTATTTATTGTCTATCAGAAAGATCCAGAAATAAGCCAACTTTTGCAAATTGTAAGAAGGTTCTGCTTATAGAAATGTACATACCGCCAAACAGCCAGTCTGTAACCCCCAAATTTCAATGAAATATGCACTTCCTTTTAAAGTGGATCTGTCCATTATTGTACACAGGGGTTAAAGACTTTTGCTTTCTTTTAATTCTACATGGTTTCAGCTTCCATTTGACACCAAAAGATTAAGATTATTTTCAAAACAGAAAATTTGATGCCAAAAAATAGCGACAGACTGTTACTAAAGAGCAAAAGTCCATGTCACACATTCTACTTCCGGAGGGCATATAGTGTAACCACCCCTTTAAGCTGCATTTTCAATTTTGCTGATTAATAGATAGTTTCGACACCAGTAAAGATCTCTTATCTTGGCTATCCCTTCGTGACCCATATGTTTTAAATAGTAGTATCAATCTTGGATAGCATTAAAAACTTATTTCGGTCTTATATTGAATGACATACTACCTTTCACTTGACAGCAATCTTTGTTAAGTTACATTTAACATCAGTTCTAAGCTTAATTATTGACCGCATTAGTGTATAGAACGTAATAACTTTGCTTTGCAACAACATTATTTCCATCGGGATCAATGACATACCAGGTCTTTCTGTTTACTGTTTCTCTCAGTTTTTTTGTCTTCGTCCATTCTACTTTAAAATGTATGAAGTGGGTAAGCTTTAAGAAAAACTTAAGTTTGTTTCGTGCCTTTTCTGCTTGAACACTTTAGTTTAACAGTCAATTTTCATAAATTTGCTTTTTATTTTCCTCTTCATATGTACCATTTTGAGCAACCTTAAGTAAATGATGTCGGGGTTTTCTCTGTTGTTGTTTTTCAACCATTCTGTGGACTCAGGTTATTACACTATACATACATTTTCTGTAGATTTATAGTTACTAAAAATATCAAATAAAAAACACCAACTTTTCACACATGCCTTCCTAATTGCGCTCATATTGCTTTAAGCATGTTATCTGTTCCAATTTTTGCGTCGCCTTTAATGTTTAGCATCAATGACTTTCTTCGAAGTAAGAAAAGTCTCACCCCATTAATCATTTTACCGCAAAAGTTGCCTTTACAAACCCAACAGTAACGCGCGTGCCCATTGCCTTTCTTTTTCGACATATTGAACATTGCCTTTCTATTTCGATATATTGCTCATGACGTTAGTCTATTTACACTTCGCTTCAATGAACCGAGTATTGTGGGCGATAAAATTTGGCGGAGTTCACTACCCGGAAGTTACATGGGTGCATTTTGCGGAAGATAAATTTCAATAAAAGAGCAAAAAGAAGGGGCAGATAAATCTCTTTTTTTCGGAAAGGGCTATATAATAGTAAAACTCGCAATAATGTAGTTCAGATACATATATACATATATACAGATCTAACTAAATATTACACCGGATAGGTCTTAAAATAAAACCGTAAAACCAGGGGTGTTAAAGGGACTGTTAGTAGTAAAATGTGGGCTCATTGCTGAATATCAGAATCCAATTCAATTTCTGAAAAAAAGTTTAAGGCTTTAGTTTAGATAGTAAAATTTCATAACCATTTCATGGCCATTGTGTTGTTGTTGTGTTATTGTTTTGTCAGTTATCACTTACTTAGAAGGCTCTGATATTTTTATTTTCTGTCGATGGCCCACATCTAAATCTCGTCAACAATATTAAATGATGTGGTTGATATACCTGCCACGGTCTAGATGCGACTGTGTGTAAGATTTTCCCCATTTTACTTCATGCATGATCAGCAGAGAATATTAAACGGATTTCAGTAAATAATAACACCTCCATGAACATGAACCACTGAAAGAAAGTAACTCATAAAGGAAGAGCAATCTAACGCTGCACTCAGTTTTGAAGAGTACTAATATACATTGCATTATGTTATGTTATGTAACACTATATGTTATGTAACATTATATTATATTATATTAATTATATATTATATTATATTATATTAATTATAGATTAAATTATATCTTATATTATATTATATTATATATTTTTATATTATATTATATTATATTATATTAATTATATATTATATTATATTATGTAATGTCATAGCATATCATAGCATATCATATAAATATCAGATTTTGGCAGCTGCATTAAAACTACGGGTTTTGGTTTCGAATCCCCGTGGACCATCTTTTTCCACTAGGAAAGTGTTTTTGATATCACTTACTCAATACAAATTAGGAAAAAAGAGAGTTTGTTTAGGTAAATATTCATTGGATAAATCATATAAAATTAAAGAAAATCGAAATAAGGTGAAAAATCTGTAACAGTGTTTTCTTTTTCTCAACATCATCTAAGCTAAAGTGTAAGAAAGGCCGCCTTATTAACCTTAAGTTAAAGATTTATTTTAATAAGGCACATTTACATGTACCAGAAGAAATTGGAAATTAAATCTTTGATGGCTTTGATAGTTTAGCAAATGAATACTTATAATTTCCGGTTAATTGAAACCTGACGAACTTGACGAATTAATATTAAGCCGGGCATGCATCTACAACCCGAACACGATAGATTTAAAGTTGTTATTTAATCAACTCATTTTTTGCCTTATCTTTGTTGTATTGAGGGAAGAAAAAAGTATGTTTGTTTATTGGGTTTTTCGTCCCGCAAACAGTAATTCAGTTGTCTGGAGACGGTGCCCACTTGAAGCAGGTTTAGTGCATAGTTCACTGTGTATAGCATACCGTGAACACCTGGCATGATACCACACCCAGTCACTTAATCCTGACACAGGGCCAACCAGTCATGAAACTACCCTTATATTTGCTTGAGCGTTAGCAAGAGAGCTATACCACTATCATTTTAGCGACTTTGGTATGTCGCGGCCCAGGATCGAATCCAGGGCCTCTAGTACGTGGAGCCGTGGGTCTACCGATTGCGCTACCAGGTCCGGTAAAATTAAAATTAAAATTGTCGATCGAGAAGAGAACTGAAAGTTGATATCCGACAGTGTTGCCTCTTTCTACTACATGTAATAACATCTAAGGATCTGTGCATATGTGCTGCATAAACACACTTTAGTTTGAGCACACTGTGAAATATATGGCTTTTAAGTGTCCATTTTTTCAATCTATAATTGAAGGTGATGGCGATTTTTCGGATGATCATGTAACTTGATCTCATAAGTAAGCAGTCACGTGGTTTTCTTAATTGGAATAAAGCTAACCGTGCAGCGTTGTTTGTTTTGTGGGTTGTTTTATTTTTTATGTTTTATCTTTTTCAGAAAGAAAATATATTTTTATATTTTCTTAGAAATGTGGTGTTATGCTTTACAGATGGACGTAAGGAACCAAACATTTTGCGGGTTCTTTAACATCTTTGAAATATGTAATAAATTGCTTCTTTTTCAATCCAATTGTTGACGGATTTTGATATTTTAAATAATATTATCACTTCTCATATATACGACACATATATCGCGTCAAATCAAGCCTTACTGTGGTGAATTGGTCGGTATGTTATGTGATTTGGCATTTCAATCAATTTTAACATGAATACGAAGTTAATGAAGGTGTCCGACAGTTTGGATCAAACTATTTTCATTAAACATCATAATAAACCATTGTTACTTGAACAGATCTCGCAAAATACTGTTAATTGGTGTCCTTCACCTGTCTGATAAGTGAACCATAACGTCACAATCGTCATTTCAAATGTACATGTATTTCCCATTTGAACCACGATGCTCAGTTACCTATTTTTAAACTAAGAAAACAACGTGACCATTTTTGTTGTAGCTTATCGACATCATCCGCTGTGACGTCGATGACTATTTTCAGCAGGAATCCCAATCGTTTTTATTTATAGATTTGGGAAGAATGAACATTTAAGTGTTGATTATCGAGTTTTACTGCCCCAAAATTGGGATACTGTTGAAAATAACCAAAGCTTGGACTAAAGAATGATGTTTTTTCTACATAAATTATGCACAAATACCCCAAACAGAGGTCAGATATCGTTACATATATTAAATATAGGCAAACTGTCAGACACCACCTTTTAATCATGCTTAACATATGTATTACTTTAACATTTAAAGCACGCCTACCACAATTGGCGCAATCCATGCATAAAAGCAAATTTGTGCATTACTGCGACACTTATTTGATTTTTATGGTAACACAACAACATATGTGAACAACACCTACTCTACCCAATGCCGTTCAAAGTTCAAAGCCTATAAACAAGAAGGCGTGGTATTACTTTAAAATGGTACGGAAGTTACTAACATCCGCATTTGCGCAGAAAATCTTTACAGCATGCAACAGCAACGTCGAATTTATATGACCTATTTATTGCTTCGCAATATATCTTCAAAAGCAATATTCTTTGATACAAAATTAGTGCAGACGTTCCAAAGCTAAAAAAACACACCACTAATTGTTGTAATATTCGCCAAGCTTGCATTGCGCCCATCTCCCCACCCCATCCTTGAATTATAAAAAGACCAAAACTTGATTACTTACTATTATTATTAAGAAAGTAAACAATGCCTCTTCAATACCGAGAAATGATTATTCATGAATGTGGCATTAAAAAAGATTGCAGTCGAATCATTGCAGTTCTTTAATTTGAACAAGCGAGTTTGCCAATCGTTATGCGTAAACTTTTTCTTGTTACTTTTACATAGTTCCCACGTTTATTTGTATTGTTTATGTAGTAGTAGAAGAAATAATGGAAACAAAACACTTAAGGATGAATGTAACAATGGGTTCTTTAACAGCTGTTCAAGAATAGATTGATAATTTCCGTTCTAAAATACGATCGTTTCTTTAATGGGGTATTCTACAGTTTGTTTGTTTATTGGGTTTATCGTCCCACCAACAGTATTTCATCTAGAGATGTTGTCCACTTGAAGCAGATAAAGTGCTACCTTCACTGTGTATAGCATGTTTGTCTATTGGGTTTATCGTTCCACCAACAGTATTTCGTCTGAAAATGGTGTCCACTTGAAGCAGATAAAGTGCTACCTTCACTGTGTATAGCATGTTTGTCTATTGGGTTTATCGTCCCACTAACAGAATTTCTTCTGGAGATGGTGTCCACTTGAAGCAGATAAAGTGCTGCCTTCTTTAATGGGGTATTCTACAGTTTGTTTGTTTAAACTGTAGAAAAAGGTATTCCCTATCTGATAAACGCTGCACAGTTAGCTATTTTTAAACTTTTAGAACACCACGTGACCATTTACTTTTGATATCATATTACATGACCACCCGGTTAATCAACGATATCTATTTTTAGCTGAAATCTTCATCATGCTTATTTATAGATTTAGACAATTAGCGCGATATTTTTCACGATTTGTTCTGTCTAACAGTTGGGGTAATTTTATAGCAGCATTTACTTAAAATAAAGTGTATGTTTTTGGTGCAGTTTTGCACATAACAGGGAAAATATGTTGTTGCATGTTTATGATATAGGCAACCTTTCGGATAGCATCTTTCAAGCTGTGACGTCACACCACAGGCATTTCCAAAACCCCGCGACCCAATAGACCTGTTGCGGTTCAGTTTCATCTCTTCCTGAATTGTTATATATGCAAACTGTCGAATACTCGTGATGCGCCGATGATCAGAAGATATCGATAAGCGGCGTGTAAAAGCTTCTCGATGTCGATAACCGATGTCATTCTCTCATAATCGATTGACAGAAGAGTGCGTCAAAATAAAGGTACGGGTTCCGCCTTTTACACTTATTTGGCCGTAAAAGGAAATCACTCTGAAAATTAAAATGGCGGCCCGTGAGATTTAGGAGCATGTAAAAATAGAAAGCAAGTGAAAACTTTGTATTTTGTCCTTGAAACACCAAAAGTTTTGTAGAAAGTGGCAGCAAGTGCATTATAGTATCGAGTAATTGTGTAAGCTTCTAATAAAAACCATTTGTGAACGTAACACTGCGTAGATTAATAAACCGATAATAATCGGTGAAATCGCATCGGAAGTGGCAACCGATTCCAACCGATGATCGATTATGATTTGCAACCGATTTCCGAACAAGAATAGCACCTTTAAAGGTTGTGTCCGACAGTTTGCCTTTATCTCATACATGTAACAACATCTTACCACCGGTAGAGCGTCGGCTCCAGGTACGGAAGGCCCCGGGTTCGATCCCGGGCCGCGACATACCAAAGTCGTAAAAATTGGTAGTGGAATAGCTCCCTTGCTAACGCTCAAGCAAATATAAGGGTAGTTCGACGACTGGTTGGCCCGGTGTCAGGATAATGTAACTGGGTGTGGTATCATGCCAGGTGTTCACGGCATGCTATACACGGTGAAGGCAGCACTATATCTGCTTCAAGTGGACACCGCTTGAAATGTCCATTATTTTAAAATCTTTAAATAATTATGACGGTAAATTCAGCTGAGAATTGATATCGACGTCAGAGCTGATTACCCCGATGTTCATGTAAAATTATCTCAAGTAAATGTTCACATGGCATTCTTGGTTTAAAAATAGCTATCTGTGCAGCGTGGCTCTGATAGGATATACGTGTTTGCGATGACGAGTGATGATTTATGCTTCGCTGTTCACACAGATCTTGGGCACCAATGAAATGCATTTTGCAGGACCTTTTCTGATAACCATGACTTATTTTGTTATTTAAGAAAAAAACTATTTGGTTCAAACTGTCGAATACCAACCTTAAAACATGCTTATCATATTGAAGTACTTCTACCAACGGGCGCAATCCGTTGACCGTGGATAAGACGTCGTACCAACACCGTGGCGTTTATATCTCATCCTTTCCGCCAACCAAATAAAAAATAAAATACAACTCGTTGCGGTTAAGTTTATATTTTCCTAATTCTTTATAAATTTATCCGAGTATTATTGTATCCCACAGCTTGCCTATATCAAACACATATAACAATATCGAGCAACTGCTTTGGAGAAATTGGGTATAATTTAAAAAAAAAAAAAAAACACCAAAAAAAAAACAAACAAAAAAAAACATACCTTTAGTCTCAACAATTGCGATTTTGAACATTAACTGAATTGTTAGAAGAACAAATCGCGAAACACTCTCTCTATATGTGTATTCTTGCCAGATGTATAAGAAAGCTCGATAGTTGTCTCTACTAAATATAGATATCGACGACAGAGTATATTACCCGGATGACTACTTCTATAACGTGATCTCAAAAGTAAGTGGTCATGTGTTCAAATAACGTAAGTAAAGACTATCTCAGCACACATTGCGAAAAGAAAAACACACTTTAAAAGTCCTTTCTTTCCAAATCTACAAATAAACACGATAGTGATCTCTGCTAAAAATAGATATTGACGTCAGAGCGGATTACCCAGATGACCATATAAGTAAGTTGTCACATGGTTTTTTAAGTTTAAAAACAACTATTTCTGTATTGTGGCTCGGATAGGAAATACCTGCTGCAATGACGAGTGGTGATTTATGCTTGACAGTTGACACAGATCTAGCACAGGAATGAGTAACATTTTGCAGGAATTTTTTCAGGTAACAATGACTTATTTGGATATTCGAGAAAATGATTTTTGGTCCAAACTGTCGGATACCATCTTTAACAACAGACGACATTTTGCCGCCCTGATAAGCGTTGAGTTTTTTGGTCCGATAATTGGTAAAGCCTTTTAGCTCTCTTATTTGTATGTAGACTAACATCTAGGTAAATTAATGTCAACATTCTATACCTGATAGTCAAAGATGATTTTATATGTGTTTTGATAAAATGCCACTGTCGGTAACTGTACCCAGGTTTCAATGATACACTAATATATGTATAAAGTCAACGAACAGTGAGATTCCGCTTTATATCGATTTTTTTTAATTGAATGTATTTAAACTTTGCCATCGCCATGTTTGTAAACACTGCCTTTTCTGTTCGTGGAAAGAATCTCTATTCTACATTCTAAATTTATACAATAATAGGTTGTGATTCTACCTAGAACAATACACTGTATTGTAACGATGTAAGTATATTGTCGTTTGTACGTTTTTGTTGTGGTTTTTGTTGTTGTTGTGTTGTTTTTTGTTGTTGTGGTTCTTTGTTGTGGCTTTCCAGAAAATCACAATGACAGAATGATCAGTAGGCTGTTATTGTATTATTATACTATTGTTGAGGTAAGGTTCGAACGACCGGTGCATGGCAGATCGGCTAGAAGGCCGCCACACATCAAGGTTTGGTCCTTAAAAGGACTCGAACCCATGCGGTTAGAGGCGGTGGAGGTACAGGTCGGCGACTCTAACCAGGCGCCCCATGCCCATGGGACGTGTATCTGTCTTTAAGGTGGTATCCGACACAACAAATCACTCCTGTTCTGGGAAATTTGTACATGATTCCTGAATAAACTTATATTTTAGTGATAGCAAACGATCTTTATTACATAACCTCAATTAATACACAGTGTATATATATGTATTGTTTTTAACGTTCATTATTTCCAAATCTAAATACGCACGATTGGGATTGTAGCTTAAAATAGACATCGAAGTCAGAGCTGATTACCCGGATTATCATTTGACGTAATCTCAAATGTCAGTGGTCACGTGGTCTTCTTTGTTTAGAAATAGCTAACTGCAGCGTAGCTCGGATAGGAAATACAATTTTTTAATGATAAATGATGTGTTATGCTGTACTTCCAGATGGATGTAAGGCACCAAAAACAGCACTTCTTTATAGGCAGCAATAATTTATTTGATTGCATGAAGGAAAGGAAATGGCTCAAACTGGGTTTGTTAACATGTACATTAGCGAACAACAACTGCTGGATAGTTGAAAATGCATTTGTTTCAAGTATACGTTTGAACTGTTATAACATTGCTTTCCGTTACTTAATCACAACTACTTGAAACGTAAAACTTGACTGTTTTAACAACTTTTACCACTGCTTTGAAGTAAGTGTTTATTTCCGTTCTATTTATTTAATGGCGATGCGTAAATAATAGCCAACAGAGTGACTAATCTTCATGGACGCATTCCAATTAACGGAAATTTTGTATTCTTGTTTATGTAGAGTTTATATACATGTGCTCGCCCCTAATTGTAATCACTCAAAGGTATTTCTCTGAAATCGTTTCAAAATGCTGTGTCAAAGACATCTGCACTTGTTGTTTTTTACTTACTAATTTTATTCCTTTGTACATGATTTATATTTGTTTGTACATTGTGTGCATTTGATAAATAAATGTTTTAAACGTAATAACGTGGACAAATACACGATCCGCACTTTATATTTATTTATATTATTACGTCACAATTGAGACCATCAGTGTATGACTAGAGAATACACCGGAAGTATATTCCCCGGGTGCGCAATACGGAGATATCATATGATGTGCTAGAACGGCTATAAATAGCTGCAAAAAATCGCAACGTCTTTGATTTTCTTAACCTTCGAACAACACAATGTTTTGAAGGGCATGTCTGCATATCATGTAATTTTCAAGTTATTATTTATCGCTGTTCGACAAAATTTTGCAATAATGTGAAAGCATACAAAGATAACTTACACTGAATATGTCGCTTAAATTTTGACTGCACTTTACTCATGTAGTAAGGGCAGATGAAGTTAAAAGATTTCAAATATATCTTGCTATATCAGATATCTTAAAAACACTTTTATTAATAATTTGATAAATCTAGCCGTATAAAGCGATTAAAACAATTTGTCTTTAGTGAAGTGCGTTGGTAAATCCCCACACACCGGTCGGGTATTTCCCGTCTGATTCCTTTGCGATGTAAATTTCTAATCTTACGTTTGTCCTACTGACAAATGCTGATGCAAGGTCAGCCTGAATAAAAATCCATGCATCTCTGGGGAGAAATTACTGAAACACCAGATACCGTAATGCACATATTAAACGCCATGGGATAGCATTTTTAATTATGTGGAATATTTTAGTAATAAGAATCCAGGTTCAGTCCCCGAAAAGACTGGTGTGTAGGCTGTAATGCAGATACACTTCACCTTTAATGTATCCACCTTCCATGTCAACTACAACAAAACGCGACTTCCACACCATCACTGTCTAACTGTCGCGATCGCTAATCAAGCTAATTACAAAAAAGAGCCAGGATGTGAGACATTCAAGGCGCCGTTGCGAGTATGCGCTTTAAACAAGAAGATGACTATCATGGGAACTAATACACTGTTGATTAACTACATAAACATTTGACAGTAACGAACCATAACTCTGATGGGAAGTGGAGTATTTTTGCTACTTTGTTTGTTTTCGTTCTCTGCTACATCTGATTTGCAAGCTGCATTTCTAACATCGGTATACTCGGCTTCGTTTTTTAAACAAAACTTCGCCAAACGACTACGTTTTTAGGCTCCTTTTTATAATTGCAAGCTACACTTTATTGTTTCAAGCTACCATGTTAAAAAAGGGAACACTTGGTTATTCTGTGAAGAGAATCTCACAGAACACCTCCGACATCGTGTTATTGACTGCTACACTATCGTCCCCATAAAAAATGCATTCCATAAGAGGCACCGCTCTCAAGACCGGCGCCAATAAAATGTTTTTGAGCGGTTTTAAGGTCACGTCAAGATGAAAATGCCATATAAGTGTCAAGTATCTAATAAGTAGTCAAAGCTGACGACAACATTTTGTGTGACGGTATTGTGTACACTTGCGGGTAAAAATCTTGCATGTTGCCGTACTTACAGGCTTATTTTCTAAAGAGAAGAACAGTACCAGGAGCGGATCCAGAATATGTTGGTGGGTGGGGGGATTAAATCAAGATCTATTCAACTTTATCGCGGTAAATACCGGATATACATGCACAGTTAGGGACCCTTACTTAGACCTAAACAGTCAACACACAAAATTTACGTTATAAGCTTAGTATGTTTTAAGCTTACATGTATGAGCTTTCACAACTCTACTATTTTGCCTTGTGGGTTGAGGGGGGTGGGAGTAGGGGGTCCATCTTTTAACAATAAATATATATTAGGCTAATTTAAGCCTCCCCAATGTTGCATCTCTTTAAAAGACATTTCCTGATTCGAAGATAAAAACAATTTCAAAAACATTGCAGCGACATAATTATGAAAGCATGGTCCAGCTTTTATTGTTAAGAGAACGCCCCAGATATTAAATCGCTGCATTACATTAACAGTAACATTTCACCGAGACCTGGATTCGAACCCAAGCGGTTAAGAACCGAGGAGTGCAATTTTTTGTCTCTTCTCAATTTACTTGTACACACAATAAGGATTTCCACTAAATTTATTGGAATGTGGCGTAAAACTTTCTTTATGTACAATATTATGTTTTGTTATACTACATTATTTACTTATTTAAAAACCCTGTTATAATGTCTTGATCCATGTGACCGGGGTCACAATGTGGTATCCGACAGTTTGAAAAAAACAACAACAAAAAAAAACAACATTTTTTCTTAAATAACCAAATAAGTCATTGTTGCCTTTAAAGGTCCTGCAAAATGCTGCTCGTTGATGGTTGCGATCTGTGTGAACAGATAGGCATAAATCACCACTCATCCTTGCAGACATGTGTTTTTTATCCGCGCCACGCTGCAGAGATAGCTATTATTAATCTCAGAGAACAGTGTGACCATTTACTTTTGTGATTACGCTATATAGTCATCCGGGTAATCTGCTCTGACGTCGACATCTATTTTTAGCAGAGAACACAATCGCGCTTTTTATAGTATTGGAATGTACGAACATTTAGAGAGATTTTTTTCGCAATTAGTGCTTCTAACAGTACAGTTTGTGTTCAAAATCGTCTTTATTAAGACTTAAGTATTGGTTTATGCTAAAATTATGCCAAAATTTCCCAATATTAGAAATTGTTACATGTATTTGATATAGGCAAATTGTCGGGGTACCACCTTGAAGAATTTCGGTTAAAGACAAAAGGCACAATAACAATTCCTGGCCGGATTTTGGTCAACTATGTCATCTCTTTTGTATTTTTATTACGACAACGGAGCGTATCATTCCTGTGTTGTTACGGTTTTGTTTATTTGAAACTAGGCCAAGGTGGTGGCAACGATGATGTAGGGACAATCCCTGACTGAACTCCCTTGTTATTTGATAGCAAATTCGTGATAAGGAAATGCATACTGATGCAAAAATAACTTTCCTGCCTCGGTAAACGTAATTAAAAAAAATGCAAAAGGGTTTATTATTTCACTTTTATCCATCATCAGCAGCGGTAGACACGGTAGTAGCATCATTCACCTTCATTATTCCTCCTCTTTCTCCTCTTTCTCCTCTTTTTCAACCTCTTGATCCCTCATTCTCTCTCTTCCTCCTGCTTCCTCCTCCTCCCCATTTCCTTCCTCCTCCACTCACAGTCTCTTTCTTTGCCCTATTTCCCCTTTTCTTCTTCCTCCTTCGTATCGGTCCTCAACCTCTCCATTCACCCTGCCCTGGTTCTCATCCCTCTTCCCCTTCCCCCCGCTTCCCTCCATCTGCTCTCTTCTGTCTCCTCGTCTCATTTTTTCGCGCCCCTCCTCACTCTCATTCTCCCTCCCCTCCCTGCTCCCCCACTCCCATTTCTCCTCAACCTTATCTTCCTGCATCTCCTTATTCTTCTGCTTCTTCCTCCCCATAGCTTATCATCTCCATCCATCCTCTTTCTCTTTCTCCTCTCTTCTTCCCCTCGTTTGTCCATGCCCTGTGTTTCCTCTCTTATATCCTCCACTCTACTTCCCCTACCGTCCCCTTAAATTACTGCCCCATTGTCTTCCCTCACCTCCCTCAAACATTCCCCTCCCATCTTCTTCTTCTCTTCAGCTGCTTTTCTCCTTCTCTCATCCTACACGTATTCTCCTCCTACATCCTTCTAAATTGCTCCACACAATCTATTCCCTCCTCCTTTCAATCTCTTATTCTCCTCCTTCCCTGTCCTTCCCTCCCCTAATTCTCCTCTTATCCCTCACCCCCTTACCCTGTCCTACTTCTTATTCATCCTCCTACTACCCTCTCCGCCCCTCCTCCCCTGACTCCCCTCCTTCCTTCCTCCTCCCATTCTTTTTTCCCGCCCCCTCATCCCCACCTCCTCCTCTTTTTCCTTCCCTTCGCCTCCTCCTCCTCTAATCTCTTTCTCCTCTTCCTCTTATGTTCATCTCTTTGCAGTCCTTTTCTCTCCTCCTCCTCCCTCCTCAATCCCTACTCCTTCCATTCTCCAATCCTACTCCTCTCATTCTACTCCTCCCCACTCCACCCAACGCCCCTCCTGCTCCTCCCAATCCCCTCCTTCCCTCCCCACGCCAAGTCCTCTACTTCTCCTCTTCCCCTCCCTGCCCAACGTCCCCCCCCCCCCCCCATTCCTCCGCATTTCTTTCTCTACCCACACAACGCATTCCTTCTCCCCTCCTCCTGCCCTCCTTCTCACGTCTTCCTCATGTCTTCCTCATGTCTTCCTCATGTCTTCCCTCCTCTAACTGTTCTCCTCCTGCCCCCCCCCCCTTCTCATCCCCCTGCTCTCCTCCTTCTGCCCTTTTTCTACCTTTGTTCCTTACCGCCTTAACATCCACCAATTTTCCTATCTTTTTCTCGTCTCCATTTTTTCCGCCCATTGCATTCTGCCTGTACCCTACCTTCGCGTGCGCACCATAATCATCATAACCACATCGTCATCATAATCATCATTATTATCGTTGACGTGGGTGCGTCGGCGTCGTCGTCATTGTTACTATTATCACCATGGGCAGCAGCAATAATTGGCTCATTTGCATAGATTTATAAATAGAAACATATAAATTAGCACTTAAACTCCTGTCCATATATGTAGCAATGTGGGAAACTTCATGGAATTGAATTGTATATAAAGTTGGTCATGTGTTGTGAAATAATTAAGTAAAACAAAGCAACAACAATAAGCATCCCATTGTAGATCTAGCATTAAATACTTCGTAAAATAAAGCGAAAATAATAAAACACTACTTCACTACAATTGAACCTATTGTTTAAATAAAATGTGACCTTGGCATAAAATGATACATGTATGTATTTCCTTGAATAAACACATAAAAGCTTTTCAAGCAATTGGTTTAAGATGTACCGGAATTTATTTAGTTTCTACGCCTATTTCCATTAAAATTCCCCTCAAATTTGAGGCATTCTATTGAATAAAAACCACGAGTTTAAAACCAAGTTTACTATCATGGAAGAGCCGGAAGGTTTTGTTTCAAATATCCACTAAAATGCACGGAAGTGTCAATAGCATAAACATCATAATCTACTTTTATTAACAAAAACTATTGGTCCCTCTGATATTTATTGTATCGTCCATTAATGATTATATATTGTTGGTTACAACTTATTTTATAAGATAGCGAATGCCAATTATAATTTTTTTGGTATACTGAAATTCTAGAGGTGGATGAAATGCTACGGAACGAGGCTCTGGTGAGTTTCGTCTCATTTTAGACAACGAGTTTAATATTTCAGTGTCTACTTAACAAGAATATTAGATTCTATTTATCACATTACCACGCTATCAGCTGTTTTTGTTTTCAATGCATCATCTTTTTATATTATGAACAGTCGGCCTTGACATGTGTAATTCGGTTTGGGAGAATCCGCACAAAAATAGTTCCACAATTTACTCGACCATTTTCCACAAAAAGGGAGCAGATTCGCTTTTAACATGACTAAAATGTTTGTTTGTTTTTAATTAAAATGAAATTGTCCATCAAAATGCATAAAACGGCGACAACAAAGTGGTCAGAGGATGGCATATACACTACTACACTACCCATACTTAATGACGCCACATTATGATAATGACGTCACACTACTATATCTAATTAGTGTTACCTCACGCTCGCGCGGAAGGTTATGTGATAAATAGCGGATCTGATATGAGTGTTCATTAGATACTGAAAATATTAAACGAGTTGGATGAAATAATACGAAACGAGACTCTAACTTCGACCTAAGCAGTCAACAGTCAAAATTTACTTCAAACGCTTAGCATTTTTAGCTTACATGTATGTGTTTTCACATGAAATCTAACAAACTAACTGTGTGCGTTTAAACTGGTTACACAGGTATATTCTTCAATCATACCGTTTTATCGATTGTCGTATTTGAGTGTAAGAAGAACAACCCAAACTAACTATGCAAGATTAAGTTATTCCCCTTAAGTTGTTTTTGTTTAGGCAGTATCAAATACAAATGACTAAAATAAAATCAAAACCTTGAAAAAGTAACGATTACAAACTGCATCATCATCATCATCATTCACCATCATCATCATCATCATCATCATCATTCACCACCATCATCATCATCAATCACCACCATCATCATCATAATTATCCATTATCATCAATCATCACCATCAATCATCACTATCCATCATCATCATCATCATCATCATCATCATCATCATCATCATCATCATCATCATCATCATCATCATCATCATCATCATTCACCACCAAGATCATCATCATTTTTAATAACCACCAACACCATCATCATCAATCATTACTTTCCATTATCATATAATTATGTTAACTATCAAATAAATCCTCTCATGAATATTTATGAGATGTATTAGGGCGTCACACGTAGATGATGGCTTAACGAAAAAAGAAAATATACACATATTATATTTCCAACATATATTTATATACTCTCGTTCCGAAGACATAAATAATCTCAAAGGATAAAAGAGTTCAAACATGCACTGTACTGTGTATTCCCTAATGTGATAAATTAGCTACATATAGTTAAGTTCAAACGTTTTTATTGCAAACTCTTGTTACATTTCATGTACATAACCCCAAAATACATATCCCAAACAGGTCAAGATTTTATAATATTAGTTAAGATTCTAGTCAAACCACAGAATTGTAAACAAAAGAAGAACATATATATATGAAACATATACACGGGAAAACATATTCGCTTGAAAAATACGATGTTGATATGTAAACGGATTAAGCACTTGTTTTAAGAAAAGAACGCTTATTCCGTTACTTAACAAGACAAATCCACGATTGGCATTGTCGCAAAAAACAATCCACGGGATATCTAAGTTATTCAAAATTTAAATTAGTATTTATATTTCTGGTCAGGAGGCATTCTGCTGGTCACCATCTGGAAAAAAAAGATAAAGGCAAAGTATAATTTCAGATATGAGTCAAAAAGAAAAGTAGTGTGAAAAAAATCATAGTAACTTTAAAATAAATGCAACTGTTCATGCAATAACAGGCTTAGCAAATCAACCTTAAATGATTAAAAATCAATAACTTCAAATTTTAAATCTGCAATGTACACTGTAGTTTATTGTTGTAAGTTTGTTTATGTTTTTAAAATACATTGCAGCGACCAATTATAATCATTATTGCAACGTCCAGCTTTCTAGTGGAGGAAGACCTCACACAAGTATAGAACCACTGGCTCACCGCAAGTCAGCTGGAAGACCTTCCCACCCGAACGAGACTCGAACCCACGTGGCGAGAGACTAAGCAGTCAGAGGAGTTGCAAATCGGCGACAATACCACTACGCCACGGGCGCCCCCTTTATTATTTTTTTTAATGAATTCATTATGTCAATGGATTTTGATAGACAAGCACCACGATAGTGTACATACCTTTAGATTTCCTTCTTCTATTTCTTCTTTTCTTTGATTTGGCTCCTTCCTTCTTTTGTACATTAAGGTTCTTTTTATGTCTCTCTCTGCACGACAAACTTCCCTGTTTGCAGCGACTATCAGAAACAATATACTATAAAAACTCTGTGTTATCACTTCCTGTAACAAGTATCAATTAACAAATTATGCATGCATAAATTGTAGGAATAAATAAGTAATGTGCAAAACAAGTAGAACATTTAATCAGCAGATATGTTGGAAAAGGGTAAATAACACTCTCTACCATCGGCTCATACATTCACCTCTGTTATTGGCTCACTTAATGTCGGGACTACTTTCGATCCACGTGACTTTCGTGGATCACTTCCATGTTTATTTACAAATGCGCATTAATATCACTATGTTATTCTTCCAAAAATAGTGCGCTTGAATTAATTAAATATCTTTAATTATTTACTTCAATATATGTCTTTTTTAGTAGATGTTTATTCATTTTATGTAGAAGTATTATTTTAATTTGAAAATATCCTTAAAATATCACTAAAATTTCCGGCAAAAATCTTGACGTGAGCCCATTGCAGAGGTGTCTGTGAGAGGAACGAACGACAACTCTGCATGGGAGATTGGGTAAATAAATGACATAGCGCGTTAAAGATGGTATCCGACAGTTTGGTCCAATTTTTATCTCTGATAACTAAATAAGTCATTGGTACACGAAAAGGTCTTGCAAAATGCTGTTCATTGATGCCAAAGATCTGTGTGAATAGACAATGATAAATCCCAACTCGTCATTGCAAACAGGTGTTTCCTATCTAAGCAACGCTGCAGAGATAGCTATTTTTAAAATTAGAAAACCACGTGACCACTTATTTTTATATAGCCATCCGGGTAATCCGCTCTGACGTCGATATCTAATTTTAGCAGGAACCACTATCGAGCATTTTATAGAATTGTAGAATTGGAAAAACTGAACATTTATGGGTTGTTGTTTTTTGTTGTTGTTGTTTGTTTGTTGTTGTTGTTGTTTGTTGTTGTTGTTTTTGCGATTAGTACAGTCTACCAATAAAAGTACCGGTAGTGTTCAAAACCGCCTTTTTAACGACTGAAGTATGGGTTTATGCAAAAAGTATGACCAAATTCCCCAAAGAGGTGGTCAGATAATGGTTCGTGTATTTCATATAATCAAACTGTCGGATACCACCTATAAAGGTGGTGTTCGACATTTTCCATATGAAATGCATGTAACAATATCGCTAGGGGAACTGGCGAATAATTTCTGCAAATACTCAAACTTAGAAAACGAAAATGCGATTTTGAATAATACCTTAATTGTCAGAAGGAAATAACCTTGCTCTGGATGTCCTTTTTTATATCTATAAATAAGTACGATGGGGATTTCTGCTAAAAATAGATATAGACGTCAGAGTGGATTACCTGAAGGATGATATAACGTTATCTAAAAAAAAAGGGTTACGTGTTTTTTTTTTGTTGTTTATTTTTTTAGGTTTAAAAATAATTAATTGTGCAGCGTGGAAATATGTAATGACGAGTGGGGTTTATGCTTCACTTTTCACATGGATGTAGGACATCGACAAAAAGCATTTTTTTCGGGAACGTTTGAGGTAATAATCATTAACGAGGTTGAGTGAAAGAAAAATAAATTACTCAAACGGTCGGATATCACATTTTACATTACAGTCTAAAATAGAGAAAAACATCACACAATGATATTATATGTATTTAGTATTGGTAAGAGAATGTCTTCTTGTTTTGATAGCGCAATATAAAGGAAGGGTAATGGACATTGTGATTTCACAAACAATCAATGGCGTTGTGATGCATGCCTAAAAGGACCCCTGCATGCAAAATTTGGATTCATGGTCACAGGCAGAAGCCATAATGGCCGTGGGATATTATACTGGTAAACGTTCATTTTCATGAATATTCATAGCAACAAGTTCTCCATTGAAAATGCGCGTTATATTGACGCTACTCTTCAATTGAAGTTTAAAAAAAAACTTCGTCAATTTTCAAGATGGCCACACTTACCTGCGATGCCTGTTGTTTACAAATTGTATTCATTTCATTGGCTGAATTTCCGTGCCGTTACCGACACGGAACCAATCAAATATGCCATGCATATATTCATGAGAACGAAGTCTTCCAGGCCAAGTTACCCACGGTATATGTTAGTAATGACAATAAATATTTAATACCCTGGGTTCCGACGATAGGACACAGAACACAAAGAGGGCTCCGAGTAGCAAGTTGTTATAATTTTGATGCATTTTTGGGCAGATGACAGATAAAAACTAAAAAAGATATGGCAACAACTCACCAGTGTTTGTCCTCGAATGTAACAGATGCGCCCTCAAGCAGCACCATGCCCTCTACCGAGCAGAATTGTTTTTCCGCCAGGGCGGCGCTCACCGCCATATCAACCTCACCTGGTGAATCTGAAAAGTTCAACATTTTACTACATTTACCTGTTCTATACATCTATTTCTTATAAATTTCAAAACCGTCACTTTTTCAGTAGTACAATAAAAGTCAACTTTATTCGTATCAAGTCATTTATATTTATTTGTTGGGTTTATCGTCCCACCAACAGTATTTCAGTTATCTGGAGACGGTTTTATATTTGTTTTATGCCATTGCGCTGTATGGCCTTTGGATGAAGTATGCAAGTTGAAATAAATATGTGAAGTCACATTATCTGTAGGGCTGTGTCTAGTTGCAAAGTGGACAGATACAACAATAACAACAACACCAACGACAACAAAGTAGAACATAGTTATTGACAGTGCTCATCTAATCGAACTACAAATTACTCTAAAGTAAAGTGAAGGGGTTCTTCATTGTTTTGAAAATTAAAATTTATGTTTTCACCGCGTTGCAATAGTCAAAACCTATTTCAAGCACTCTCTCTCTCTCTCTCTCTCACTCTCTCTCTCTCTCTCTCTCTCTCTCTCTCTCTCCCTCTTTCTCTCCCTCTCTCCCTCTCTCCTCTCTCTCTCCCTTCCTCTCCCCCTCTCTCTATCTTTCTCTCTCTCTCTCTCTGTCTCTTAGATTGATCTATTAACCATGTATCAGACAGATGAACAACAAGTTTACATTCATATTTTAAGATAAAATAGGTTACTAAATGCGACTAAAATTCAATTTATTGAGCACTGTTAAGCACACGCTATTTATAGAAACAATTTATTGAGCACTGTTGAGCACAAGTTATTAATAGGAGACAAACTAAGAAGTGACTTTTCCCTTAATTTAGCTTTAAAACAACAATAATTAAACAAAATCCTACATTTAAAAAAAAACAGGACCTTTTTTCAAAAATTCATCAGTGTGTCCACTATACATGTTCGCTAAAGTATAAGTGCAATTTAATTTCTACACTACTTGTTATATGTAGACATGTATTTTGTATCATTATGTATATACCGGGAACTCGAATAAAAAGTACAAAATATGTCTAAGTTACCCCATCTTCGAACTGTAGTCATTGTATGGTACCGAATCTTGATATGTTAAGCGTATTATTCATTAATTTGTGATTTTGTGTGAGCAGACAGAAGAAAGATGGTTTACTCAAAACTTTCGATAGCGATATTTTTTCAGTTGAAAAGTAGGAGATAGAAAATGCACATATTTGAAACCAATGAGTTTTTTTTCAAAATTAATGAGATATTTTAGTAATCTTTGACAAAAGTTTTATTTTTGCGCATAAAAACAAAACATTGTATATTCATTGTACAAAAACATTATTTATTCATATAAATATATAAATAAATATAAATCCAAATTAACCAAGACTAGACAAGAGACTAGAGTAACTGGTTACATCATCACTGAGCAAAACCATTTTAAATTTTTAGGAGGCATGACATTAACGTCTTAAAAATGAAAACGGAAATGACTGGATATCGGTCTGGTTACCGGTATCGTGTTGTACTGCCAATATAAACCGGAAACAAGTGCGCGTGAACAAGTGCTCGTGACGTAGCGGTGTTCCAGACAATTTTTACCTCGTAGTAATTGCTTAAAGACGATGTATTATGGATATGGAATCTTTCGGACGTAATGATATCTAGTTTATCGATTGCGTTTTTTAAGCGCAGACATATTAAAATAATGCGTTTTTCTTGAAAAATATGCGCTAAAATCGCAAATCGCACACCAAAAATATAACTGGAAAGGTCTTGCTTAATAGATTTCTCTTGGCAATTTACCATTTGTGTGTGAGTTGTCATGTAAAAATTGAATTAGCAATTATCAAAATCTTAGAAAATACAGGAACTAATATTCTTTATGGTGTAAATTGTTCCAAAGGAAACTGTATTAATCATATTTTTTTCTAAAAACGCACTCTCACTTAAATTTACGGCAAATTGCCTTTTTCAAGAGTTAAACAATTTCTGTCTATACATATTTGCAAACGTTTATGTGCGCAGTTTATGTCCTCTAATTTGACAGCGCATATAAACGTTTGCAAAAAGTATATTTGTTAAAATTACGTAAATCGTCTACGGGCGACTAAAATCACGTGATAAAAATAGTCTGACACTCATTGTCATTTAATACAAACATTTAAAAAACTCGTCCTGGAAAAATGATAGTTAGCTCACCATAGGTTCGATTACTATTACTTTTTCTAAACTCGTTTAATAAATGTTTGTATTAAATGACAACTCGTGCCAGAGCATCTTTGTCATTGATATGCTTTTTAAAACCATCATAAAGTGCGCGCGTGCATAACATTTTTTTCGGCAAAACATTGCATTTTGTGAACGTGTGATTTAAATCCTGATAAAACAATCAATTACATACATTGTTCGTCAGTCTGTTTGACGCAGTATCCTTCCGTCTGCTTCTTCTTTTTCTTCTTTCCCTTGTTCTCAGTGTCCACGTGACAGAAATATCCGTGTGGACATAGCAACGGATCCTCGTCCTTTCCAACCGGATCCGTGCTGCACGGCTCGGCTAGAAGTTGGGAAAGAGGGAAAGTATAACATTTGTGTTTTATTGTGAATGTCTAGTTAAAAAATATGGTTTTGTAAAGAATCGAATAATGTTAGGCCTGTTGTATTTCTGTGATTTCCAGTGGTTTTACCCGTTTTATTTGATACTTCCCATAAAGTCATATTTACTTCCGGTGAACAATGTAATCTGTACCAAACATTGGCAAAGGCGGTTTACTGCACAGGAAACTTATCAAAACAACCGCGACTGACCCTTCTTTGACCCAGACTTTAAATTCCGACATGGTACCCGCCAAAACCAAAGTACAGATTATCATAAACTGACACTTTGTGAACAGAAAAGAATTATTCATTAGACTTGTACATACGTACGTTATCATTATGATACAAAACCGAACAACCCTGGCATACTGTCCCCGTGATGTAGGCAAAAACAATCAATATGACTAATAAGTTATACATTAATGTTTACTTATAAGAGGAGAGTAATGTTACTTTAGAGAGGAAAATATTAAAATAAAATATCAGTCTACAGATTGAGTAAATAAATACAATTGTTTCTCGCTTTAAATGCGTGCTAAACAAACTGAACAATATAAAGAAGAACTTTTCCATTCCATGAACTTATCATGCATCAAAACTTATGTACTGACGGCCTGCAGTAAATGTAAGATTATAAATACTTTTTAGGTAAGTAATTATGTAATGGACAAATAACTACAAAATGATATATATCTTCAACATTTCCTGTATTAAAAATGTATATACCCGCTCGTTTCTCGGTGAATAACTATTTGAATATCGACATGTTTGCATTCTTAACGAATAACAAAGAGCATGTGATTGGCATACAATATTTAACGGGTTCGATTTATATAAAATGCCAAGCATTTTTATTTTTTCGATTACATTATTATATTATTTCTTTCTTTCTCCACAGGGGGTAGCATATTTTGCGTTTGTTTGTAAAAAGTGATAAATAAGCTCTACCAAGAAAATCAAGCTCTACATTGATAAATAAGCCCTTCAAAGAAATTGACACTTAAGAATACTTATATATCTTAAAGTTGGTATCCGAAGGTTTGCCTATATCAAATACATATAAAAATATCAAATTACTGCTTTGAGAAATTTTGGCATAATTTTGTATAAAACCATACCTTAGTCTTAATAAATACGATTTTGGACACTAACTGAATTGTAAGACAGTACTAAATCACTCTGAACGTGTATTCTTTCCAACTGTACGACTGATAGCGGTCTCTGCTAAAAATAGATGTCGACGGCAGTGTGATATCATTAGTAAGTGGTAACGTAGTTTAAAAATAGCTATCTCTGCAGAGTGGCTCGGATAGGAAATACAT
This sequence comes from Sinonovacula constricta, assembly GCA_007844125.1. Lineage (NCBI taxonomy): Eukaryota > Metazoa > Mollusca > Bivalvia > Cardiida > Solecurtidae > Sinonovacula > Sinonovacula constricta. The sequence goes on from CM017566.1 coordinate 44,847,265, forward strand.
GTTTGCAATGACGAGTGGTGATTTATGCTTGACTGTTCACATATATCTATGACATGTCTATGACATCAAATAACAGCATTTTTGCAGGACCTATTTATTTATTTATTTATTTATTTATTTATTTATTTATTATTTATTTTTTATTTATTTATTTATTTATTTTTTTTGAGAAAATACATTTTGGTCCAAGCGGTCTGGTACCACCTTTAAAGACAAACCCATATCGATTCACAAAGTCTGTGTGTAAACAATGGGATTGATATTTGTGGTTTGATGCTTTTTCTGTTGAGTTCATTTTATACATTAAACCGAGCCTACAAAATTTGAACAATTGCGTGATTGACTGCTGGGTGCAGTATAGTGCTAAGTAATAAACAATACGGTTGTGCGTACCGGGGACTTATGAAGGTATGTATTGTTCTTGCCAAAATGTTGATAATTCACAAAATACTCTGCGGTTTGTAATCATTTATTTATTTCTGTTTCTTGTTTTATATTTTACCTCAACCCAAATATCGCGGTGATTAATTACTACAGGACACTTGATAGGGGTGTTTTGTTTTCCTAGTTTTGTTGTGTTTTTGAAATACATTGCAGCGATCAATTATGATCATTATAGCAACGTCCAGCTTTTTGGTGGAGGAAGACGCCACATTTATGTCTGGATAGAATTACCGGCACACCGCAAGTCAGCTGGAAGACCTTCCCACATTAGGTCCTCCGCCCCGAACGGGACTCGAACCCACGCGGTGAGAGGCTAAGTAGTCAGAGGAGTTACAAATCGGTGGCTCTACCACTATGTCACGGGCGCCCCATTTGTGTTCCTGTACAACCCTTCTACTATTTACAGCGTGCTTTGCTGTTTTCTCTCAGAACAATGTGCAATAAACATTGACCATTGCGTAAGTATTCGGGTTCCGTCGGAATACATTTATTCAAGGACGCGTTGAAACATTAAACTATTGATAGCATGTTTAAACTTCATTTTCTCATTTTATTCCGGATAACATTCCTCCAAACAATCGTATTATCAGCAAAAACTCATAACAAAGATTGCACTTGCTGAGCCAACAGGTGGATCTAACCGCCAACAGGTGAACTTATCGAAAGTTAATCTACTTCAGACAGTAAGGCTGCATTGGATAACACGTGCAGCACGTATTTTATTGGAACCACTGCAGTTAATTTGTATAAGCAACCACAGGGGTTCTTTAAAAGCTGTTGGCTTTTGTTCCTAGAATCAGTGAATCTCTACAATTTAGCGAAATTAAAATCAGTGAGATAGGGTGCAACATGAAAACATGAGTGTTTTTCAGTATTTCGAGGTGAAATTCTTGTTGGTTGTTTTAAGGTTTAAGATGTTGCAAGCGTTCATTTTATCTTGTTGACAAATACAAAGGTATTGAAGTGAGTTAAGTTAAAACGTTGTTTTACCATTCTACGGTTACAAATTGCAAGATCCGATTGCATGCTATCAGTTAGTAAGTTTGGAAAAAATGTGATTAAGATATTCAGTAGTACGTTGACTTTCAGTGAACACTAAGACAAAACTGATCTATTATATTTTAAAGGTGGTATCAGACAGTATTATCCAAAAATGTGTTTTTTCTAAAATTACAAAATAGGTCACTGTTACATGAAAATGTCCTGCAACATGCTGCTCATTAATGGCCTAGATCTTAGTGAACAGTGAAGCATAAAATCCCACTCGTCATTACAAACAGGTATTTTCTATGTCAGCCACGCTGCAGAGATAACTAGTTTTAAACTTAGAAAACCACGTGACAACTTACTTTTGATATCACGTTATATCGTCATCTGGGTAATTCGCTCTGACGTCGATATCTATTTTTACTTTTAGCAGAGATCACTATCTTGTGTGTCTTTTTTTATTTTATTTTTTTTCTAAAAACGATCACTAAAAAGATATTATTAATACAGTTCCCTCTAGAAAAAATGGACTTTTATAATGGTTTGTTTGTTTGTTTTGTTGTTGTTTGCTTGTTTTCGTTGATTTTGTTGGTGGTGGTGGTGGTATTTCTTTAGGGTTTTTTTTTTCTCTTAGCGATTGGTACTGTCTACTAAGATAGGAAGTGTTCAACCCCGTCTTTACTTAGACTAATGTATGTGATTATACAGAAAGTATGTGCTAATTCCCAAAGAAGTGGTAAGACATTGTTACATGTATTTAATATAGACAAACTGTCGGATACCACCTTGTTTAACATTAATTTAAGCTGTAAAATGCATTATGACGCAAGCTATCTTCCCAGGCATTAATTATCGTCATTCTGAATACTTTGAATAGTATAGTAATAACAACATAATTAAAGATTTAAAAAATAATAAAACTGGCTTAAATGCGCCTTTTTGTCGTATTCGTATACTATAAAGTTCATATTTTTTACCCAGCGTAAAAACAAAGAAATTGTAAGACTTGTTTATATTATTATTATAATTATTTCTATTATTATTATTATTATTATTATTATTATTATTATTATTATTATTATTATTATTATTATTATTACAAATTTACTTCTTTGAAATACCATTAAATTACTAGAATTTTCAATTTAAACTAGGAGCTAAACAAACAGCAGTAAAGCAGGCAAAATTGCAAAAATTAAACTGTTACTAAACGAACGGTTACTCAGCCTACGATCATTAAATTATTTTTTTCTTATGATTTTTTAAATATATACTGTTGCTTTTGAATATCGATTTATAAACTCTGATTGCAATATTTATGATATACCCATAACAACAACAACAACAACAACAATAATAATAATAATAATAATAATAATTATAAGTTGTGAAGCATAAATTATTTGTAACACAGAACATACAACTAACTGTAGCCAGGGATTAGGGATTAGGGATTAGCCGGCATTTTTGCCGATACTGCGCAGCGACATTTCTATCATTATAGCACAGGGGCACTTATGAGGTGCCCAGGGACTGAACCCGGCCGGTCCATTATACTGACACCGACGAGTCAGGCGTAATGCTGTCCCCTTAGCCCCGAGCGTTAGGAGGGAAGCCATTACTACCAACTTTAAAGTCTTTGGTTAGACCCGGCTGGGGTTCGAACCCACGACCTTCCAATCCGCAAGCCGACGCTCTACCACCTGAGCTATTTAACTGTAGCCACTTACTGTGACCCGCATTATAAAGCCAGCACAATAACGCGTAGTGATGCAGCACATGAAGTATGTGGAAGCGCGAAATTATTTCAAGAACTACTTTTCATTTCTTAATTTTAAACACATTGACCATTTCATTTATCGGCGTCAATTACCCGCTCTTATAGTACTATTGTCATTCTTTTTAACGATACAGATTAAAACTTTGAATGTTTAAGATATTAGTTTTATTATAACATATGCAAATGTACAAATTTCATTTACAATTAATTTGCATTTTGTTCTTTTATCTGCTGACTGATATTTGTATTCCTGATAATGTACGAGCATGATACGTGGGCGTTTGAGTGTTTAAATATTAGTTTTAATACGCATTCAAACACAAAGGTATATCCAATGTATGTATTATAAAACAGCATTTTCATGCAAATTAGATACCTATTTAAGAGGCGATTCGAAATTTATGAGGCAACATAATTTAGCAAGAAATCGCACCCCAGTTTACAGATTGCTCCCTGCTAATAATGAGTCAACTTACATTCAAGAGTTATCACATAGAATATAATAAAAGCCAAGAACTTCTTATCTCAGATGTAGAAATAATTTCAAATTTTATTTTCGGATAGAATATTCGAAGTTAGGTCGTTAATAAGCCATTCAGTGTGCTATTTTAAGATTTATTTTATGAAAATTCTAGATAAAGATTATGAGCATTAAATAATAATCGTTTAAATCTTTATAATGTCTGTAACAGTAGTTTATCCAGAATCACTAGACACATCGTATTTAAGGATAGGCTGTGCTATTTTCAGTGTACAACTTTAATGTATGTGATTTAAGATTAAACACAGGTTTCCAAGAACAACAAGTGTAAAGCTGACATTAGATCAAAATGCTGCAGAATATTTTAATCATATTCTTTCAAACCAACTCATTGACGATCACTTTAGTTGTTATATCCTTCTATCGGGAAATTCATTATTTCTGAAAAAAGTCGTATTTTGTTTGTATCTAAACAAATCGCAGCAACAAATTATGATCATTATAGCAACACCAAGCTATTTGGCGGAGGAAAACACCAGACAAAAGTCTGGATAGAACCACTGGCGCACCGCAGGTCGGCTGGAAGGCCTTCCCACATTAAGTCCATCGCCCAGAACGGGACTCGAGCCCATGCGGTGAGAGACTAAGCAGACAGAGGAGTTACAAATCGGCGAGTCTGCCACTTCGCCCACGTGCGCCCCAAAAAGTCTCGATGAATTTCTGAAAACTATTGTGCCCTGCAACCATATAATATGAACGCCAGAAGCAATTCTACAGGGGCGGATCCAGAAAATTTGGTGGGGTGTACGAATCAATTTCCATACAACTTTATCGCAATAAATGCTAGATATGTATATATACACATTAAGGGACCCTAACAATTTTAAAGCTTACATGTATGTGTGTTTCACAACTATACTCTTTTACCTGTTTGGTGGGGAACGCAAGCCCCGCCACACCCACACCCCACCCACACACCCCACACCTTGGATCCATCCCTGCAATTCTTATGATGAAAGAGTGAAAATACATGAATCCTTTCATGTTACCTCTTATCTCAAGCATTTTGATTGGCCAAACTAATGGGTTTAACAGGTATGCATGAAGGTGTTAGAAAACAAACACCGACTTCTTTCGAACTACTTAGTGCAACAATGCAAGAATTGGCACCGATGTTTACTGCAGTGATTCTATTAAATTTCCTGATGCACGTGTTATTCAGTGCATCTTTATCTTCTTGAGTAGATTATGCATGCTATGTTCACCTGTATAATATACTGCAATGAAATATACTACTCCCAAACATTGTTTAAATACTTCGTAAATTTAAAAGGCAACAGCGCTGCCGAACAAATGAAATAAAGCAGTCCAGTTCGCAGCAACTGTTCAAAGGTTGTGCCCGACAGTTTACCTATAGGAAGGGATTTGCCGGAATATTTGCCGATACTGTGCAGCGACATTTCTATCATTAAAGCAAAGACTGAGCCCGGCTGGTCCATTATACTGAAGCCGACGAGTCGGGCGTAATGCTGTCCCCTTAGCCCCGAGTGTTAAGAGGGAAGCCACTACTACCAACTTTAAAGTCTTTAGTTTGACCAGGCCGGGTTTTGAACCCGCGACTCTCGATCCGCAATCCGACGCTCTACCAATTGAGCTATTGCGGCCGGTAGTTTACCTATATCATATCCATGTAAAAAGATTTGTCTACGGTTTCTGAGAATTTGGGCAAAATTTCATTATTGAACCATACTTTATTTTGAAAGCTTATTTTTACGGAGAATATGCATCTTTATTTATTAAATACATATTACATATTTATTTATAAGGGCCTTATTAATTCCAAATAATATCGCATAATAATGAATTATGTTAATAAAAGTTCAATTTTACCTTTTTTGAGGGGAAAACACGTGTAAATTTTATTACAGTTAAAAGCACACGGCGCCTATGTCTGCTTACGCATAACAAATGAACAGTAAATTCTCTTTTTCATTATATAGATACTGTATATTTTATGTATGTGATTTTGACTTCAAAGATTAGGGAAGCTGCTTGCAGGCCGCAGTTACTACAAAGCCGTACTAGGCAGCAACGTTCATATCACTGATTTGAAGTTTGCATGGGGGTTCCTCTTTGCTTTTGATGATGAAATACACTCCATTACAACGACATTTAACCAGGGGTGGATCCAGGATAGGGATTGGGGGGGGGGGGGTATGGGAGTAGCTTCCCTTCACCAACCAAGTAAAAGAGTAGCGTTGTGAATACACATACATGTAAAGCTTAAAAAATATTAAGCTTTTAACATAAATTTTGTCTGTTGACAGCTTAGGTCGAAGTTAGGATTCCTAACTGTGTACAAATCTCTCTCTCTCTCTCTCT